>CM046812.1:28239102-28528971 GCA_025617385.1 Murraya koenigii
TGCCGTCGGTAGGTCATCTTTAGTCTTCACTGCTGCGGCAACACCTCGATCGTTACCGGCGTTGGCGGCGCCCAGCGCAGCCTGGCCGGCCTCGGCCCGGTGCCACGATCCACGCCCGGCGCCGGCGCCAGTAGCCGTGATCCCGAGCCCAGTGCGGCCCAGCGTCACGATCGTTCGTTGCTCACGCGTCGCACCACTCACGCTCGCGGCGGGCGGCGGTCGTGATCATCCACCGTCGACCACGGGGCGGCGACCCGATGCGCTGCTTGGCCGCGATCGGATGCATTCTTCTGCAGTATGCCGGATCTGCTACTCCATCACTACGCTCCTCCTCAGGTTGAGCTCGGTAGCGGCACTTTGGATCTGCTTATTAGCGGTGGCATGCTTGTCTTGATTACAGAAATGATCCGCGGTGGTCGGTGGTGGTACCCGACCAACTGCCGGTCACTGCGGCGATTGTCCGGCTGAGCGACCTCGCTTCCGGGGCCGACATGCCGCCACTAGCTCGGTTTACAGCCCAGGCGGGCGTGATAAAACCACAATTCCAAGCGAGACTTATCTCGAGACCTGGCGGCTCCACAGTGTCTTAACTTCGGACCGCATCTACCTCCGCCCCAAACAAGCAGGCATCATCTGCGGCGGTGCAGAACCCGGCCTCCATCCTTAACCTGCTTGCCTCGCCGAGGCCCATAAAAATCCTTCCTTGATCTTTCTGCAGGTTCTCTAGTCCATTGGTTTTGGTCGAACCAGATATCGTTGCACGTGGTGGCAGGTTGTCATATTCTCTAAGGAGGAAATTCGGATTATGGGTGGCAGTTTAAACTTGCCTTGGTTGGAAAATTCTGGATTCGGTGGGCCATCATGGACATTATTACGTAAATTTTTTATTTCTCACGGGTCTCGAGGGAATTCCAGTTCGTTACTTGATAGCAGGCATGTGTTGATCAAGTTATCGATGGAGGAAGACTACTCACGGTTTGGGTTACGCGGACATGGTATGTGAATGGTCGGGGGATGCGTATTTTCAAGTGGATCCGGACTTTCGTTGTTCAGTGAGTCTCTATTGTTCTGTTTGGGTAAGTCTCCGTGTTTACGAGTTCATTTTATTCATTCCAAGTCCGCTTTATTCTCTATTCTTGGGGCTATTGGTACCCTCTGCGTGTTGATCACGCTACTGACTTCGATTAATAGGCCATCGGTTGCTAGGGTCACGATTGAATATGATGTCTCATGGCCTTTATTCAGCGTATTTGGATTGGAGAGGGTGACTACGGTTTTGGCGAGGATGTTGTATTTGAGAAGGTTCACTGCTTATTGTTCCACTTGTAAGCATTTGGGTCATCTGGCTGAGACTTGTTATGTTTCGAACCCAAGTCTTCGTAGCATCGACCATCGAAGGATAATGGGCGACCTCTTGTTTACGATAAGGGTAAAATGGCTAGTTTTACAGCGGATGTGCTGACCGCAGGATGATTCTAATACCGATGCGTTGTTATTTCGGATAATCGGGCTCTGAGGGCTGTTGCGACTAATGTTATTGGCCGATCGGATGCCGATGGGGACCGGCCAGTCCTTGGGCCATCTTGTGGCGAGGATGTCCGCTCGGATAATAGGGGTCATGAGGATGGTTTCTGATCGAAGATATGTGATGTGTTGGGCGCGGAGGCGGCCTCGTAGGGTTGATCTTGTTGGCGAGCACGTGAGTTTGAACACCGGAGTTACGAGATTCGAAGAATGTCTCGATTGGCGAGGGAGGGATGTCTTGGTATTTCTCGATCCGATATTGATTGTTGTTACGAGGATTACAGGGACATGGACGATGGGAGATTCTTGGTGATTCGAGAGAATGTTCGTACCCATTACCTATGGATGCGAGATTAGTAGTTTGGGTGACGGAGGGTTGCTAGCTCCTCCCGGGGTTTTTCTGTGGTGGCGGGCCGTAAGACTCGCAAGGCTCGTCGGCGGGGTAGGAGTCGATCCCCTCCCAAATGATTAATACTCTTATTTGGAACATTCGGGGGATAAGTAAGGCCCGTGATCCATGCGTTCTGCGAAATTGATACGGATGCATAGATTGGCCTTGGTTTGTGTTTTGGAGCCTTTCCTTAGTGCTGAGAGACTGGAGAGCACTCGTGTCCGTATTGCGATGGATCATGGATTTTCTTCCCATTCTGGGAAAATATGGGTGTTCTGGTCGGCGCCTTTTTCAGTGGAGGTTCTGCAAGATATGGGCCAGGTGGTTCATTGCCGGGTTAGTCACTCTTCTTTTCCTAATCACATACTATGTTTCATATGTATATGCCAGTTGTGCTAAGATTGTGAGAGAGGATTTGTGGGATGGCCTTGTTTCGTTTGCTGATAGTCATGATGTTCCTTGGATGGTGGGTGGGGATTTTAACGTTGTACAGTCTCTTTCTGAGATTTCGGGGGGGCATGCACAGCCTCAAGATGCCATCGATGATTTCAATGCAGCATTATTGGATTGTGGATTGGATGATGTGGGTTTCTGAGAGTCCTTTCACCGGACTAATGGGCGTGCTTGGAGCGATTGGATAGGGTTGTGTGCAATGCCCGATGGTCGGGGTCCTTTTCTACTTTTCAAGTTTCTCATCCGAATCGCATTGGTTCGGATCATTCTCCTTGCTATTATCATGTGCTAGATTGGTCGGTGGAGGTCCTTCCGGGTATCGATTTTACATGCTTGGCTTAAGCATCACGGGTTTATTGATGTTGTGAGGCAATCTTGGGGTGATCCGGTTGTTGGCTTTGGGATGAGGGCTTTTCGACGTAAGCTTGTGAGATTAAAGCTTTGCTTAAAAGATGGAATAAAGAGGTTTTTGGTAATGTGTTTGATAGGGTTAAGGAGGTGAGAAGGAGGTTGCTCGGAGGAGAGTCGGTATGATTTATCTGGTTCGGTGACAACCAGTGCGAGTTTCTCCGAGGCTCGAGATACGATTGCGGCATGCGTTACTTTGTGAGGAGATATTTTCTGACAGTATCAGTGTTCATTGGGTTAGGGAGGGATCTTAATACCGTTTCTTCCATACCGTGATTCGGAAGAAGCGGCGGTTCTTTCATGTCCATCGGATCCGGGATGCATCATCCGCATGGATTCTCGAGCCTATTGCCTTGGCTGAGTCTGCGGTTGATTATTTTCGAGGTCTATTGGCGGGAGGTCCTAGTCGGTTTCGGTTATCGATTTTGAGTTTATCCGCTCTACAGTCAGCTGCTTGAGGATGATATGGATACGTGTAAGGGCACTGATTTAGAGGAGTTCTGATGGTGGTTTTTATTGACCACAGCGATTGCCGGGTCTCGATGATTTTGCGATGGGTTCTACCGGACATCTTTGGGAGGTGATTTCAGATGACTTATTGGCTGCTGTTCACGATTATTTTCGGGGTTCTGCTATGCCTAGGGGATTCCAGAGTACTCTCTTGGTTCTTCTTCCTAAGAAGGACTCTCCAGTTTCTTGGGCTGATTTTCGGCCAATCAGTTTGTGTAACGTGAGCAATAAGGTTTTAACTAAATTGCTTGTTATCGCGGCTGACACCATTGCTTACCTCGTGTCATTTCTCAGTCTCGAGTGGTTTTGTACTGGCGGGAGCATTCATGATAATGTGTTATTGGTTCGAGGAGCTTGTTCACGATCTCGATCGTCGTGCAGGGAAGTAGCGTTAGTGCTGAAGTTGGATATGACTAAGGCATATGATCGGATGTCATGGTCGCTTTGTCGCTCGGATGTTCGCGGTGCTTGGGTTTCTCAAGCGATGGATTTCTTTAGTTCGAAGGCGATATATGGACCTTGGTTTTACTGTGTTGGTTAATGGGGATTGACCATGGATTTTTCGATCTCGGGGTGGTCTTCGCGGGGTGATCCGCTATCTCCTTGTTTGTTCATTATTCTTTGCGAATTTTTATCTAGAGGCATGGATCACTTGTATTCTTAGCATCCTTCTTTGAGATATTGCTCGATCTGGTCATCTTCCTATCTCCGGTTTGAGCTTTGCGGATGATATTGTTCTTTTTGGAATTGGAGTAAGGGTAGTCTCACGCGACTTATGGATTTTCTGCATCGTTATGAGGCATTTACAGGCGGTGGTTAGCGGTGAAGCGATTTTATGTTGAGGGCTCGGTTTACGCTTGGCGTGGTGCTTATTATTCCACGATTCACGGGGTTCCAGTGAGCAACTCCTTTTCTTATCTTGGTTGTCCGGTGTTTGTTGGGAGAGTCGAGATTGCCCTTTGATGATCGATTCGTAGGGTCAGGAGAGGATTTACGGTTGGGCTAATCGGTTACTCTCGTTTGGGGAAGCTAGTGCTTATTCGGCATGTTTTATCTTATGCCCTTGCACTTATTTCATGTTATCACGACCATGGATTGGGGTTATCCAGCGATTAGGCGGATGTTTACGTTTCTTATGGGGTGCCTAGGCGGAGGATTCATTGGTGCCATTGGCGAGGTGTGCTTTCCTCGGGAGGAGGCGGCTTGGGTTTTAGGTCATTTCGTGATCTTCTTTGAAGCTTTTGAGCTTAAGCTTTGGTGGAGATTCGGGAGCGGCGATCGTTATGGGCTTCGTATATGAAGTCTAAATATTGCGACAATGATCATCTCGGAATGGTTCGTTTTCGTTACCCGACTTCGCCCTACTGAGGCGTCTTTGCTCTATCAGAGATGTTCTTGAGCCACGTATTCGTTGGTGGTAGGTGTTGGTGCTTGTAGTTTACGGTATGGTTGTTGGTGGGATCACTCCCTTTATTTTTATAATTACAGTGCTTGCTTACGTCAAATCTGGGTGTCTTCTTATTAGGCGTGGTCTTGTTTAGGATAGGGGTAAGCTTACGGCAGTCTTACCACGTCGATGGTTAAGCGATTGTTTTGGTTCAGATATCTCTTGGCGTGCTGATGAGACTCGGTGGGATTACACTGCTTGATGGCATTTTTCATTCTGGTCGGCTTGGGAGATAGTGAGGTGCGCCGAGCCACGAGATGTTATACATTACATGATTTGGCGGCGCCATATTACGATCTCGATTATCGTTCTTTCTTTGGCGGTTGTTCACGAGGTTTTACGGCCCTGATGATGCATTGAGTCGTAGCGGATTACGTATGGTTTCGCGGTGCTTACGTAGGCAGTGCTTGAGACTTCTCGGCACTTATTTCTTGAGTGCCCTCGGGTTAGCCAGTGTGGGAGTACTTTTATCGGTGTTTAGGGATGTGGCGGACCGACTTTCTATCGCCCTATGCTTTGCTCGCCCTTGGCGGAGATGTGCTTCTTCTCGATATCATATTCGGGTTATCTTACCTTGCTTCGTTACGTGGCATGTGTGGAAGGCTCGAAATGGATACGAGTTTGATTCTCACTCCTTTTCGGTGGATGCGGTGATTTTCGAGTGGTGTCGGACATTCGACTTGCTGGCTACGCTCTTGGTTTCAAGCCAGTCTCGATTCGCGGGCGTGAGGATTCTCGACTTACGAATGGGCTACAGTGATTGCTTCGCTGACCTATTCGAGTTGTTGTATGGACACGTCCGCCTCTTGGTGCGGTCAGTGGCTGTTGATGGGTGTTCGAGGGTAATCACGGGTTGTCAGTGCGGGCGTTCTTCGGGATCATAGGGGTATATTTTTGGCGAGGTTTGGCTCTTTTCTTGGCCATCATCCAATCCTTTATCGCGGAGCTTATGGTCATTTGTGAGGGTTTGGGCTGGCGGTCAGGATGGGTTATTCTGTTGTGGAGGTAGAGTCGGATTCGACTCTTGTGGTTTCTCGGATCCTTGCGAGATAGTTACGTCCAGTTGGGACTATGCTTTGCCCTTGCGTCGAGTTCGATCTTTGGTGTCCTCTTATTCGGTTGTGGTGCGGCATGTGTATCGTGAGGCTACGTCTGCGGTGACTTTACGTCAATTGGGCTTGCACTTCTTGTTCCGACCATCGATTCTTATCGATGCAGTGATCGCCTACGAGGTTTATCTAAGATTATTCATATGGATGCCCATGCGGTTCCACATATCGAGCGCTAGTTTTTATATTACCGTTTGTATGTTATCACTTATCGAGGAGGTTTTTGGTTCATGTCCCCTCCTTAAATATGTGTTTCCTCTTTCATGATTTATATTACGGTGGGGTCTGCTTAACCCCCACCATTTTGGTGGTTTTAAAAAAAAAAAGTGTAATCCTCCATCCTCTGTAAATAGCCCGCTTGTTCTCTTGAGAGATGGGCTAGAAAATAGAAAATTAAGAGTGAGAAATTAGAAAGAGAAACTTTAATAATGAGAAAATTTTGTAATTTTTTATTGTTTTTATATATTTTATTATGAACTAGTTTCCTTTTACTAAGGTTAAGATGAAGTTCTTTTAATAAAATAGATTTCAATTTTTATTTATAATCATTTATATATGCTTTTAATGTCTATAATTATGGCTTCATATAGTTTATAAAAGTTAAACTCTTTTCATCATAAACATCATGTATTCTTGGTAGTTAAGAATAATTTTTAATAAATCTAAGCTTAGTTAAGTAATTTTTAGTTATTAACTCTTTGATTTTGTGTTTTTCAAAATAAATGCATAGAATGCTTAGTGTTAATGCTTCTAAAGCAAATGAGGATTTATTTTAGAAATTTCACATGTGCGTTGATGATAAAATCTTGAGTAAATAAATTAATGATTTTTAGATTGTTACTTTAATTTAGGGGATTTAATAGATAAATAGTTGGGATTTATGAAGTTAAAGTAATGGATTCCAAAAACATAGTATTTTATCACTCTTGAATTTTCACTCACTTTTATTTATAATTTTTATCCTTAAACAATCTTGGTTAACTAAGTTAAAATTAAATTGATATATGTTTAATCTAGCTTTTCTCATTCTAATAGGCAATTACTGTGCCTCATTCTCCATATATGTAACACTCGTTGTTTACTTTCCTATTTTATTCTTATTTAAGTTGATAATATTGAGTGTTTGTGATTGAGTAAAACTTACCAATTTATTTTAAATAAGTCACATATATTAATAGCTTTAATTTAAAAAATTATTATTATTATTATTATTATTATTATTATTATTATTATTATATAATCCTGTGGTTTTCCTTATTAAAATTCCGTTTGAAGTGTTTTTAATAAATAAATTTCTTAGTTGTCAAAGGTATTTAAGAGAAAAAAAAATTTCTATTCTCTATACCGTTTTTAACTTTTTAAAAAATCATAAAGTCTTTGGAGAATAAAAAGAAGATTTTATAATTTCTTTGATTGGTATTTCTTTAAAGGTATTATGTGTTTCTTTAAGAATATGATTGTCTTTTGCCTTTAATTACTTGTAACATGATTTGGGTAAGATATATATATTTGTTATGCTATAATGATATGAACATTCTGTGTTCCTATACTTTAAATCGTTTTCTTTTGTTATAATTACATGAATTTGTTTTTATATTATTACACTATACATTCTAAGCTTTTCATTGATATGTTTTGTATTGAAATCCATTGAGTATGCAAATTGTTATGGTTTTTCAAAGTTGGGTTATTGGTGCTGGAAAATTTCAATTTTTAGTAGCAATTCTGACTTCTGCAAATTTTTCTGAACGTTTGAACATCTTAAAAAATTATGATGATTTTTTTATCAATAGATGTATGTCTTGTATTTCTGGATATTTAATTTCATAATTTTATTCATTACGTTAATTCATAAATAAATCATAACATTAGGCTGCTGCAGATTTGGAAATTGTTTTCCAGAATTGCAGAAGCTGAAATATGTAATACTATGTTAGGATTTTATAATGAAAACCAATGTTTCCTCTGTCTTTGCAAACTAGAATCACTATTTTTAAGCATGTAAAACAAAATATATGAATTTTAAAAACTCTATCTGCAAATCTGAAAATTTCTGAATAGTTTAGATGTTCTTAGAAATAAAATGCTTTTTAAATAGTTTCAGGTGTCCAAAAATTATGAATTCTAATTATATGCTTTCTGATATATATATATATATATATATAAAGAAATGGATTATTTCAAGTATGAGAGAATATTTATAAATTTTCTAAATAGTAAAGGTCCATTTTGGTCAATATTGGACAATTTTGTTACTTCAATGAAATGTCAATATTTTGACTTGATTTTCATTTGTGCTTATTTTATGAATTTTTGTATGCAATGCTATGTATGGTCACAGTATCTCTATAAATTTTCATGGCTTTCTGATATGTGTATAGGTTGTTAAAAATCAGCACATATAGCATACTCATGTTTATGTTTAGATTATGTATAAGTATTGAGTTAGTATAAGTGCCCGTGGATTAAGGATGACTGAGGTTATGTTTAAGGTTAGAGATAATATTGATAATGACATTTTTATAATGATTATAGGACATGGGTGAGCTCGTTGGTTTGTTTTTGAGGTATTTAACAGTTGATTGCTAATGATCAAGTTAAGTAGATTCATGCGTTTTATGAAAAATGTTGTTTATGTTAAAATGAAATTTATAAAAAAATTGATTTTAAAGGTTATTAAATGAATTTTATAAAATAAAAATACTTTTAAATGAATTTATAAAAATGTATTTAAAATGAATTTTCTTAAAAAACTAATTTTCTTAAATAAATTTCTAAAAGAATTAAATGATAAAAGAAAGGTTCTTAAATATTTTAAAAGTCATTAAATGCTATTTATGAAAGAACGTAAGACGAATTCAAAAATGTTTTGGTTCATTATCTGTAATAATGTATATAATGCTAATGTTATGTAATGTTATGGCTAGGTTGCTTGTATGATAATGATCTTGTGCACAATGATATTATGAATAATATAATGTATAGTACCTTGAATGACAAACAATTTGGAATACAATACTCTAAATGATAAATGATGATGACTACGAGGCACTAGCTACCATTATTTATATTTTAATGTTTTATGAATGATTTAATGTTTTTAATGCTTTTACATGAATCCATCTCTTATGCTAAATGAAAATGTTATTGTATGATGATATAAAATGTTAAAAGGTATAATGTCAAAGGTTTTCAAATATTGTGCATGAATTTGCCTATCGACTTGACTCACCCCTTTCGCTAATATTTTACAAACTGATTAGAGATGGGGTATGAGATACTTAGATGGAGAAATTATTTTTAGTGAAACTTTGGAGAAAGAATAATTTTTGCTAGACTTTTTATTTTCCATTAGAGGCTTTTTCTCTGGAGATTTTTTTTTTTAGATGTTTTATGTAAGGACTCAATTGGATTATAAATAATAATTGTCTATTTTGAGGTTTATTAATAAGAATAAATTATATGAGGTTACATTCCAATTTTATCTCTATGTTTTTATGGGTAAATTTTGGGGTCTTACATTTGTGGTATCAGAGCAAATAATATGATTCTATAAACTTTTAAGCTTAAAGATTCATAGGATAAGATTATGATTTTAATACGAGTGAGGCAATAAAAATTTTAGTGTCTAAGATATGATTTAGTATAGTTAGAAGTTGATTTTAGATATGTCAGAATACTCATGCTTTCATGGTATGTTTGTTTAAAAGAATGCGGTGTTGTATTGTTTGTTCTATTTAATTAAATGTTTATTGAAACTTTTTAATTAAATATGTTTATGTTTATGATTTTGCATTGTATTTCGAAAGAAATATTTCAATGAAATTTTTTCTTTACATGTATCTATTTGATGACCTATAGGAAAATGCCTCATAAAAATGCTTATGTTAATGTTGGCCGAACTCAGCTATGAGAGAGGGATAAATTGGTTGAGCACTTATCGTGCTAGTATTGAATGTTTCTCTAAGGAGATTGTGTTTAGATTTCTTGGAAAGAATGAATTTCAATTTTAAAGCAGACGGAGTAGTTGTTGAGAATTGATATATGCATTTAAGGATAGGAAAATATTAGCAAAAAGGTGTGAAGTGTTTCTAGCTTGTGCAGTGACTAATAGGAATAGTGAAGTTTGTCTTGAAGACATTAACATAGTTCAAGAGTTTTATGATATTTTTTAAAGGATTTGTCCAACTTGCTTCTTGATCAAGAGATTGAATTTTCTATTGACTTGTTGTTAGGTACTGCACCTATCTCAAAAGCACTTTATCGTATATGTCGAGTTTAAAAAATTGAAGGTTCAATTGCAAGAACTTTTTGACAAGGGCTTTATCCCTCCTAGTATGTTTTCTTAGGGAGCACCTATATTGTTTGTGGAGAAGAAAGATAGGTCTATGCGGTTATGCATTGACTACTGACAACTGAATTCGGTTACCATCAAGAATAGATACCCTCTTCCCCACATAGATGATCTTTTTGATCAATTGCAAGGTGTATTGGTATTTTTAAAAATTGGTTTACGGTTTGAGTATCATCAGCTTAAAGTGAAAGGTGAAGATGTACCCAAAACAGCCTTTAGAGCTCAATATGGGCATTATGAGTTCCTCGTGATGCCCTTCAAGTTAACAAATTCTCCTACAGCTTTTACTGACTTGATGAATAGTGTTTTCTAGCCTTCGTTGATAGTTTCGTCATTGTATTAATAGTTATCTATATATACATCGCCCCCATTTATTGCATAGTTTGCTTCGGGGACAGCGCATGTCGCGCTCTATCAAAATTTTGATTTTCTCTTCAATCTAAATTGCAGTAAGACAATTTTCGGTAAATTCTCTATAGAGAGGCATCAGACACAAATAAGATAACCATGACATTCTGATGTACTCTAAGACTGTAGATGAGCATGAGAAGCATTTAAGCGTAGTTCTTCGAACACTTATTGAGAAGAAGCTCTATGCAAAATTCAAGAAGTGTGAGTTCTAGTTTGATCAAATAGTCTTTTTAGGCCATGTTATTACTAAAGATAATATTTTTGTTGGTCAAGCTAAGGTCGAGGTCGTGGTGAATTGGTTAAGACCATTTAATATTACTGAGATCAAAAGTTTTTATAGGTTTGGCTGAATATTACAGAAGATTTATGGATAGGTTTCTAAGCTTACAGCCCCATTAATAAGGCTGACAAAAAAAAAATGAAGTTTGAATAGAGTAATGAATGTGAGAAAGGCTTTCAAGAGTTGAAGAAGAGGTTACTTTCTGCGCCTGTCTTGACAATCCCTTCTAACAGTGATGGCTTTATTATTTACAGTGATACGTCTAGGAAAGGACTGGGATGTGTGTTAATGTAGCATAGTATGGTAATAGCTTACGCATCTCGACATTTGAAGAGTTATGAGCAGAATTATCCAATTAATGACTTGGAATTACAATTAGCAACTATAACCTTTACCTTAAAGATCTTGAGACAATATCTGTGCAGTGAGACTTGTGAAATCTATACAGATCATAAGAGTTTAAAGTGTTTGTTTACTCATAATTGAATTTAAGGCATAGAAGATGGTTGGAGATTGTAAAAGACTACGATTGCTAAATTAACTACCATTCCAGTAAGAAAGTCATATGGCTGTTTGGCATATATGATGACTAATCAGGGTCATATATTGAAAGATCTAAAAAAGATGGGAATTGAAATTGTTATACATGAGCAAGCTGATATTTTGCTCGCATGAGTGTTCAGCCTACTTTGATTGATAGAGTTAAGGCTGCACAAAGTAAGGATCCATAACTCAGAATTATTGGTGATGCATTGAAAGCTGGACATTCAGAGTTCAGACTTGATGATGATGGTACCTTATGGTTTAGACAATGACTTTATGTACTAGATGTGGATGAGATGAAGAAGGAGATAATGAGAGAGAGGCACAATTCAACCTTTAGTGTTCATACGAGAATCAATAAGATGTATCGAGACCTGAAGTAAAATTTTTGGTAAAAGAATACGAAGGGTGATATAGCTGATTATGTTTCGAGGTGTTTAGTGTGTCAACAAGTGAAGATTGAACACAAAAGGCCTACTGGCTCCCTTCAATCACTTCAAATTCCAAAGATTTTTGAGTGGGTTACCTCGCTCAAAGAAGGGTTGTGATTCGATATAGGTAATTGTGGATTGTATGATTAAGTGAGCGCATTTATTACTAATGATAGTGAGGTTGTATGGAGTACCAATATCCATTGTCTGAGATTGAGATCCATGATTTACCTCAAATTTCTCGCCTAGTTTGTAGTAGAGATGGCAATTAAACCCGAACTTGGACAAACTCAGATTTTTCAGGTCTGGTTCAACTCACACCGAATTTAAATTTTTTAGAATTCAGATGCAAAAATGAAAACCCAGATATGTCCGAGTCCGGTTGGGATGGTTTAGAAATTCGAAATCCGGACCCGGATATGTTTATTTATATATTAATTTTTTAAAGTAGTTAATATAAATATAAATAGTTTTTTTTAATCTTTGTCCAAAAATAATATTGTTTAAACTGTAAATAATTATTTTTTTAATTCAAATAATTTTTAAGAAATCTAAGTTTAAAACCCAAAATCTGATAACTTGAATATTTTTGGGTTAAACCCAGCTTGGACCTGGAATGAAAAAATTTAAGTTTAAATATGGGTTTGTTATAGAAATTTAGTATATGGTTCTAAAATCAAAAAGCTCAAACCTGAACCCAAACCTAAAAATTATTATCCTTAGTTTGTAGTGGGAGTTGGAAATAAATTTGAGATTGAGCACTGATTTTCATCCTTAAATAGATGGACTGTCAGAAAGAACTATCCAAACTCTCGAGAACATGTTACGAGCTTGTGTGCTAGATTTGAGAGGTAATAGGGAAGAACATCTACCATTGGTGGAGTTTGCCTATAGCAACAATTTCGACTCTAGTATTGACATGACACCTTGCGAAGCTTTATATGAAAGGAAGTGTAGGTGATCAATATGTTGAGATGAGATTGGTGAAATGCAAATTTTAGGGTCAGAATTAGTTCAAATTATAGCTGAAAAGTAAGAGTCTTTATACAATTCAGAGTATGCATAAATATTTACTTTAATAAATTCATGCACCTGTAAGTAATTTTATAACTAAATTTTAAGCACAACAGTTTGTATTTGATGTATGTAGAATGAGAAAAAAAAAAAAAGACTTTTTTGGGATGCTACAACAACTTGAAACTCATTATAAATTTATAATTCATTTTTGCAAGTTTAATAATCAAATGTGGAGAATTAAATATTGAGTCATGAGAATGTTAGAAATCATAATCATCACTTTCAAATAAAGAAACTATAAGAAATCCCACCAAATCTTATCATTACAGCTAATTCTAATTATAACTCTTTATTTCCAGCGTACCCAAGAAAGAGGAAAGTCAACTTTGATTATCATATTCTTTCACAATTTTTTCTCTAATTTATTAATCTTGAATGAATACGCAATCGTATGGAAATATTGGTTTTTCCATTTTTTAAATAGTTACAATCTAGAAATGTATTATAATTTACATTTATTGAGATTATACGTTCAATATTTATAACACATTCAATAACTTAATTAAGAGCAACCTCCTTATAACTCATATCTTAAGTTTGAGTCTCACTAATGTGCATGTATTGATAGGGAAAAAAAAAATTATCAGAAAAAGAGCTCTAACAAAATTAGCCCGAAAATCTACTCTTAGTAAAAGCATTAAAAATATGCATACTAATATTTTATGAAATGAGAAAGAACTCTCGTATGTGCTCAATGTTGAGAGCACAGGCTAAAAAATCAATGACACATAGAAATATTGATTTTGATTTAAGGAAAAAAAATGTTTCATACACATTTATTCAATACGATCACAACTAATTTGATATTTTGTAGTTTCATACATCGGGTTAACGGCAGAACCATTCACGTGCCTAGCAAACACAAAAATTTTAAAGATCTTGATATATTAAGTCAAAATTAAAATTTTTTAATATATTAAATTAAAAGTAAACCAATAGGCAATACCCACATAACTTTAATATATATTTGTGAGTTGATTAATAAGTTTTATCAAGATGACTTCACCGGTAACGAGAACTTGAACATTACAATCATAATGTAGCTCGAGACTCGGAGTTCAAAAATTTATCATCTATTTCTGATTCATGTGGATGGTTGGTATGAACTGAAAGATCAACAATATATCAATTTGTCTATCGAATAATTATGTTGATGCTTACTCTTCTAGTTTCTATTGCAATAATCTTTTTCAGCTATGTGTATTGTCGAGAATAGACCTCACAAAAAAAAAAATGAATGATGATTTTCTCATAAACACATTGCTAGCACACATCGCGAGAGATATTGCTAAGAAGATTAATATAAAATCAATCATAGATGACTTTTGAGATATGAAAGAACATAAAATTTACTTTTGATATATGATTGAATTAGATTGTACATAATATTATTCTTGTACTGTGATTAGTTTAAGATATGAATGTGAGTTATTTTTATTTTTGGTGCAATAATTTTTTCATATACATTTTTGCAACCTCCAATCCTATTGTTGTTTTTGTCCCTCTATGTGGTTTATTTGAATTTTGACGTAATTATATCGATAATGTTGCATTATCAACTCACGTAATTATAAAACAATAAATAAAAAATACACATATATAACCTACCAACACTAATGATATTAAAGAAAATTTTCAATGATACTAAGGTAATATTTATTTTTTGGATTGGAGTAGGAATCCGAGATTGAGAGTGTCGAGTGAGAGTTAAAGTATGTTGTTTACTTATACTAAAATGAGATTATGAAATTAGAATCAGAATCAAATTTATATTATTCATATTCTTAATTATGTAAATTAAAATGATTAATAATATAGTACAAAATTAATATTTTCTTATAATAAATTATTTATTATTATTAATTAGTAATATTAAATAAGCATAATACTATTTTTTTAAATAAATATAATAAATATTATATTTTCTAATAA
Source organism: Murraya koenigii (assembly GCA_025617385.1). Lineage (NCBI taxonomy): Eukaryota > Viridiplantae > Streptophyta > Magnoliopsida > Sapindales > Rutaceae > Murraya > Murraya koenigii. Next base: position 28,253,973 of record CM046812.1, read on the forward strand.
AAATAGTATATAATGATATTGTTAATTATCTTGAATATAATAATAATAATAATAATATTATTATTATTATTATTATTATATTATATATATTATTTTTAAGTAATTTTAACCGAGAATCAATGTAAATTATTATTTTTAACTAAATATAATAATATTATATTTAAATAAGTTTAATACTATTGTTAATAAATGTAATGTAATTTTATAAAAAAATAATTATATTGTTCAAATAAATATGATATTATTTTTTATTTTATTAAATTTAATATAATTAAATTTAATAAAAAAAAATAAAAAAAAAAAAGAAAAGATCACTCTCTACTCAAAAAATGAGTGAAGTTTACGAGTAAAATTCTACTCTTTCTTTAAATATATAAATAAATACTAAAATAAAAATTTTTATATTATTTACTCTTATTTAAATAAATAAATATAACAGAAGAGCATTGACCAATTATTAAGCTGTCGTTATTCTTACATGTTATCTGTTTTAACATTAAAATAGAGGTTGGCTTTTGAAATACACCGAGAGTCACATAATTATACATTGGATTGCTTGGCTGTAGACACACGTCTTCTTGTAGAAAAATATCATATACACTGATATAGAAGTTAAAGAAAAAAGACAAAAGACAAATGGTTGTGGACGAAAATCGAAAAAACGACTCCTCCAATCAAAATTTATTTTAAAAAAATAATAAAATGAATTTTGCTTTTGGAGTCAATTTTTACAATATTTTTCTGAAAAGTAAACATTAAAAAATTATTTTTTAACATATTTTTCATTTTAAATTATTTTTTTCCTATTTTCAGAAATTTCTTGTTCATTCAAATAACAAAAAGGAATTTCTCTTTGACCGGAAACCTCCCTTTCTTTCACTATCGTGTCTATCAGAAACTAACATCCAATAAAAATTTTCTACATGAAGTCTTCATAATTTTTTAAAAAAAAATAAATTTTGAAAGACAAAAAAATAACATAATGATATCCCATTAAAATAAAAAAAAAAGGAGGAGTCATGAAAGCTACTTTCGGACGTAGAAAATCAACTAATCAAGTATGTTTATTTATTTATTTATTATTTTTTTTATTTTGTTCTATAATTAATTCTCATTTGGCCGCCTAAAGAGTATTATATATACAAGCAAAATTACAGTAACGCACGAACATAATTATTATCAGGAGAATTATTTGTTTTTTCCATTTTCTACTGTTTGCTGGCAGCCTTGTCATTGTATCCGATTCTTCCCATACAAAGCTTTCTTGTTCTTGGTAAGTGGTTGAAGCTTCAGAATATCCCTTTTTCGTTCATAAATCCCAGCAATCCGTTTAAAGTCGGCTTTATTTTCATTTTTGGGTTCTGCCCAGATAAAATTTTCTATGTAAGCTGTTAAAGTTTCGGTTTTTATCTCCATTGCTTCAAGATTTTGTACTTGAAATCTCGAGTTTGATGTTTGTGTGTTATTTTGTTATCTAGGTGGGTTTATATCACTCAAAAGTTTTAATCTTTCTTCAGTTTTGTTGAGTGTTTTCTATTAGGGGCTAATCTTAGTTTAGTTGAAAATCTCTAAGTTTTGCTTCAATTTTTTGGTGGCGGAGAAAGAAGTTATTGTGTTCATTTTCTCAGCTACCAAAATGGTTTTTTTGATGAAGTTTTGAAGTTTGAATGAATCAACTACTGTTTGGATACTGTTACACATAGTTTGTTTTCTCTGATCCATTCTCTTTTAAATGTTTCTGCAGTGACCTAAAAACAATGGTGGAGGAGAAGTCTGTGATTGCGAAAGATGTCACTGAAGTAAGCTGTTCTCATTACAATTTTCGTAATCATGATTGCTTACAGGGTTGAAGATGTTTTGATTTTGCTGATATTGTGTTCCCCTTTTTGGTTGACTTTTGTAGTTGGTTGGTAAAACACCATTGGTGTATCTCAATCGCATTGTGGATGGTTGTGTTGCTCGAATTGCTGCCAAGCTGGAGATGATGGAACCCTGCTCTAGTGTCAAAGATAGGTATTAGTTACATTTTCTTTGTTCTACATGAATAGAATATGAAGTAAGATCTTTGCAGTAAGTTTGACCATATTCATAATAGTACCAGGCTGTATTTGGTTGCACAGAGTCCTGATATAGTTTCTGACAGATCCAAGATTATCATGTATTGTTATTCAAGGATTTCGGTCATGCAAAATATCATCCTTGACAAAAATATATGCCTGTATCCTTAATATGGTCTACAATAATATTTGTATTCCTTTCATATTGATTTGGGATTGGCTTATTAGATATGATATTCTCATTTTTTGATTGCTTGCAGGATTGGATACAGTATGATTGCTGATGCAGAGGAGAAGGGTCTCATTAGACCAGGCGAGGTCAGTGATTCAATCATTCTTGTTCTGTCAGAGTTTATGAATCCTTGTGCCGACCTGTAACTTTTATATATAATCCTCCTCCTTCTATCTGTTTCAATATATTATTCTTTTAGCATTGATAATTTGGTGATTATAGTACTGCAACTCCGGTTGGGTAGTAGAGGATGCTTTAGAATGACAAGAAAGCTTCATTTTGACCAAAAAAAAAAAATTGTTGATTCTTATGTGGTTCAGAGTGTCCTGATTGAGCCTACCAGCGGTAATACTGGCATAGGGTTGGCATTCATGGCAGCTGCTAAGGGTTACAGACTTATAATTACCATGCCTGCTTCAATGAGTCTTGAAAGAAGAATGGTTCTCCTAGCTTTTGGAGCTGAGCTTGTTCTCACTGATCCAGCCAGGGGCATGAAGGGAGCTGTTCAGAAGGCAGAAGAGATAAGGGATAAGACACCAAATTCCTATATCCTTCAGCAGTTTGAAAACCCAGCCAACCCAAAGGTAACATTTGAATCAATTATTTAATAATTTTAAAACATTTCCTGTATCTGTGTTGGAGAGATTTTCAATCTAATTTTCCGACTTTTAGATCCACTACGAGACTACTGGACCAGAGATCTGGAAAGGCACTGGTGGGAAGGTTGATGCCCTTGTTTCTGGCATAGGGACTGGTGGTACAGTCACAGGTGCAGGGAAGTATCTTAAAGAGCATAATCCTGAAATTAAGGTCAGCTTTTTCTGTTCGTGATTTAGATGGAAAAGTTGTTAAGATTAAATTTGTTGATTGTGTTTGCCTTTGTCTGGTTTCTGATGATGCTGTTTCCCTCTCTGTTTTGTATTCAGCTCTACGGTGTTGAGCCAGTTGAAAGTGCTGTACTGTCTGGAGGGAAACCTGGTGAGTCATGATATTTAACATGTCACAGTGTTCTTGTTCATCTGCTATATTTGTTTAGTTGCAGTTGCACATTCTACACGAAGATTCTACCATAGTAGTATTATTTTGTACAAATAAAAAAAAAATGGAGTTAATTAACTGCAGCATGTTTGGTGCCATCCCACAACGATGAGTTTATGCCTATTCCGCTAATATTAAAGCCCTTCTATCAATGTTGCTTGTATTTGCCGAAAGTGAACAATATCTTGCTAATTCTTGTGCTAACGCAATGAATTGCATGCTTTTTTAAATGTGTAAGGTCCCCATAAGATCCAAGGAATAGGTGCTGGCTTTATCCCTGGAGTTTTGGATGTCAATTTACTAGATGAAACTGTTCAAGTAAGCCTTGAAGCTTTTGACTTGATACATCTTTCATTCAACATGTGAACTCATACGACTGTAAATAAGTGCTATCATTACTTTATCCAGTTGCTGTTGGTAATCATTTAAAACAAATGTATTTGCCTTGCAATAATTTAATGAATCTAGTTCTCAATGGTAACATGGTGGGATTTCTTTCCTCCTTGGGGGTCTGTCATATGACATTGAATGCCCACAAGCTTGGAACAAGATTGATCTTTAATGGTTCATTTAGTTTGAACGGAAGGTATCAGAACATCTAGTAAAAAATCTATGGTTAGATATCCTTTAGTGGAAAATACAGTAATAATCTTAAGTCTTTCTATGAGGGAGTTGCATAGATGCACAAGTTTACCTTGTGCCATAACGATTAAGTCAGAGACAGTGGGAGTCTCTCAGATTTTAAAGTCTGTAACCTCTTGAATGACAAGAGTATGTAATTCTGATAGTTAATGAATTATGCTTGTTTCCTCTTTCCATGAATCCATTTCAATTTCTTTTATCAATATGGTGTAAAGTTAACAAATCATAGCAAAAACTGAACCATGATAACTTTATGCCTTTGCAGATATCAAGTGAAGAAGCTATTGAAACTGCAAAGCTTCTTGCAGTTAAAGAAGGATTGTTGGTAAGTCTGATTTTACCGAGTTGTTTCAAAAAGGGAACCTTTGAGATTGACATTTTATTATCATTTCGAATGTTATCATAGCATTTATTAGTTTGTGATTGTGACCTCAGAGTTCTTTTTGCTTTCCATAAGTTTTGTGCTGATTTGAGCAAACGTATTTCAGGTTGGGATATCATCCGGAGCTGCCGCTGCAGCTGCAATTAAGATAGCACAGAGGCCGGAAAATGCTGGAAAACTCATTGTGGTAAGTTTAACATTCTCACTAACCCTTGTATGCTTAACACACCGATTTGATTATTGTTATTAGTCAGGATATCAAAATGTATACTTAGTTGGCATAATCATTTGGTCAAGCAACAAACAAGTTCACATATCCTTGGAATTGGAACCCTTAACAGGTGGTTTTCCCCAGCTTCGGAGAGCGATACCTTTCTTCTGTTTTATTCGAATCTGTGAAAAAGGAGGCAGAGAGCATGGTGTTTGAGCCGTGAGATATGCCCAAACCTTAAAGACGCCAGTCCCGTATTCTGTGGAGACTAACTTGCTTTTCAAGTCAGAAGTTCATTTCATTTGGATGCTCTGTCTTCTTCATGTTTTCTTATAAACAACTGCAGATCTTTGCCTCCTAAACCATATGGAGGAGGTTTCACTAATCCCTGTTTGTGTTAAAATCTGTGGAAAATTATATGGGTTAAATTTCTGTAGTTTGTACTGCGCTTGAGGATGAATAAAGTTCTGAATTTACTGTTCTGGGGAATAGTTTATAATCTTTATTTATTTAGGAATCACTAAATCAATAATCACGAGGGAAATTTAAGGACGAAAAACAGTAAATCTATATAGCTTGAGAATGGCATGTCAGTACATGGTGATATTGGAATGGAGAGTTGTCTGGCCCTTCGATCACAACCGCAAGAACTCATATTCCTTCAGGCCACGCGTTATTGTTCATAATTTGTCATATTTGGTATTTATCTATAAATTAATAGTGCCTAACAGAAAGTTGAGAAGCTCAATGGATAAACTTGAGGATAATGTGTTAAAGATTATAATTTGTTAATAAGTCTTTAACTGAAAAAGAAAATCTTAAAATGGTGTCGACAATTATCCAGTTAGGAGCGTCACTTGTCAATGTCAATACATGACACGTGGAGGCTGTAGAAGTGGTACTGCATCAGTACCAGCCAGCACGAACGTGGCAACAATCATTGATTACGATTAAGTTTCAAAGGCGAGTTGCGAGGGGGTTGCGCGAACGCAGCCCCCACTACCACAAATTATGACGTACAGTCTCCTCAGAGGGAGATGTTAGGCTGGTGCACCTCCCTTGAGTGCAATGGAAGCCACAAGCCTAGGCCATGGGCCTTCTTGATCACCCATCGACCCCGTCCAGGTATGTAATTTTGGTTCTGTCTAAATTCACTTTATTTATACTCCAGTTCCCATATCCCTTGTTTATACTTTGTCAATGTGGGATAAAATTACTAGCACTGCTTCTTGTACAAGTGCTTTTGGACATGGCTTTCAATAATTTAATTGCATACTGAATGGTGTGGTGATTACGAGACTAATGGAGTAGATAGTTGAAGTACATTGACTTTCAATTGCGCGGTCAACTAAATAAGCCCCCTCGACAATCACAAGAAAACTATAGTCAGTCTGTGCACAATGTAATCTTGTCTGCTCGGAGTATGAATCGATTGCAAAATACAACAATGTAACGCACAAGTCATCGAATTGTTCGGTAAAAAGATTCCTACAGCTCAAGTTCTGGTTCATTTTACTTCAAAGAAGAGCTTTGTTTGTTTGTTTCTGTTTCTTTATTGTTTATGATAGGCTTTATCCGGCACTAATCTTTGTTATTTCAGACTTGGAGGAAAAGTAAATTTCCATGAAAATATGTACTCACGCATACATAAATAACTAAAATAGTCGAGTGCAAAATCAATGAATATAGGACTTAAAACTTGTATGCAAATATGAAGGAATAATTTGACTAGTATAATTTTTTTCGATAAATTGTATGCAAATATCTACACACACATAACTTATTAATTTTGGTATGCAGAGTGAATAAAGGATTCCCCAGAAAGATGACAATTGTGAATAAACAAAAATTGACAATTTCAAGAGAATGTACCAGTTTTTGTGCAAATATTACGCGCATACTAATTATATTGCAATCTATTTACTAGTTGACTTGATGTGTTTTAGGAGTTTGTTAACTTGTTTGTTTTTTTCTCTGATGTTTGCTTCTGCTGCCATGCGGCGTTGATTCTTAGTAATTTCAAACACAATAGACTCACAAACACGCGCAGGCATATATTATACCCCAACACCACCATATTTCGAGTAATCAATTTCCACTAATCCTTTAGCTTTTCTCAGGTTAGAATGAAAGTGATATGCTCTAGTTACATCTTTTGTATTCAACTTATAGAGGTTAACGTTTACATAGGAGTGTTTTCCTACCAGTGCAATCGCTTTTAAGTAGTCAAAAACGATTTTAAGTGTACAAAGTATTTTGAAGAGTTTGATTGAAATAGACAGAAGAGTTTTTTTTTTTTTTCTTTTCCCTCCTTCCCTCTTTTTGACTTGATTGGTTCATGAATAATCATTTTAAGATGCTTGTGTAGAAAATGCACCAGTAGCAAAACACTTTCACTAAGTAAATTTTTGTCGAAAAACCATTAGTAACATAATATTTCTTAGTTAATATTTGGTTTTGTGCTTACTTTTGTTCATTCTTGATTTCAGAATCACTCAATGTGCCTTCTGCTCCAATTTATGTGAATATACTTTTTCTTTCGGCCACAGTCTCTTGAAATTGACGATATTCTATGATTATATTGTGGAATTTTCTTACAAAGTTTTTCCTAATCCTCTCCCTTCTTTGTCAGCTAGCAAATTTTCTCTAAAGATAACATGGAGCTCAAGTATACCATCAAGAAAGACATCACTGAAGTAATTTTGTTGATTACATCTAATACTTTGTATCTGACTTTGTACTTAGATTACACCAATATAACTTATGGCATGGAGCATTTGTCTTTTATTGAAGCTGATCGGCAACACCCCAATGGTGTATCTCAACCATGTGACAAATGACTGCGTTGCCCGTATTGCTGCCAAACTGGAATCTATGGAACCTTGCTCTAGTATCAAAGACCGGCATGCATCTTATTCCTTTGCTTATCTATTTTCCCTTAAATAATCACCGAAATTTTAATGTGGGAATTTTGTTTATTCTGGTTTTTATTTTTTGACACCCTAGGATTGCATATAGTATGATCAAAGATGCAGAAGATAAAGGTCTGATATCTCCTGGAAAGGTATATGCCAAGGAAATTTCCCAGCTCTATAGTTGAATTGCTAGAATTTCTCAATTATTTGTGTTGACTTACAAATTTCCAATGATATTGGCGAAAGAATGTTCTCATTGAGATCACCAGTGGTAATACCGGCATTGGATTGGCATCCATTGCAGCAGCAAGAGGCTACAAAATTATACTTATAATGCCAAACACATATAGTATTGAGAGAAGAATTGTGCTACGAGCTTTCGGAGCTGAGGTTCATCTAACAGATGCAGAAAGGGGCTATAAGGGAGTTGTTGATAAGGCTGAGGAGATACTAAGTAAAACAGCGAATGGTTATCTGCTTCAGCAATGCGAAAATCCTGCCAATCCAAAGGTATCCCTTTTGTTGATATCTTGTAACATGCATGTTTTTAGGTTGAAAATGATCTCTGATTCTTTTTTTTTTTTTTCATGAACCATGTAGATCCATTATGAAACCACTGGTCCAGAGATATGGAAAGACTCGGGAGGAAAAGTTGACGCGCTAGTTGCAGGTATTGGGACTGGTGGTACAATAACTGGAGCCGGAAAATACCTGAAAGAGAAAAACCCAGAGATAAAGGTTGTTCTCTTTGTCCTCGTTGAATATTTGTGTTGTGAAAGTGTATTTCAGTAGCTGCTTCGTTTCTGTACAGGTTTATGGTATAGAACCTGTAGAAAGTGCAGTCTTGAATGGTGGAAAGCCTGGTGAGTTACAATTTCAATACATGATTTTAATTATGATACAGTATTTAGTTAAGTTGAGGAATTTGCATCGTAAGCATTTTCACAGGCCTACATACAATCCAAGGAATTGGTACTGGTATCATCCCCACTGTCTTGGATATCAAAGTGCTCGATGAAGTTGTTCAAGTAAACTCTGAAAACCATGTCATTAAGCATCTGTTTTGAGTTGCTATGAATGTGACAAGAGTGCTCACCTCTTAGGTATCAAGTGAGGAAGCTATTGAAACTGCTAAGCTTCTCGCCTTGAAAGAAGGTTTGCTGGTATGTATACGGTACACCGTAATCTAAAATCATTTTTAACAAGCTTGAATAGAATCTCTAATATTTTCTTCACAGGTAGGGATCTCATCAGGTGCTGCAGCCGCTGCCGCGATAAAAGTGGCAAAGAGGCCGGAAAATGCAGGGAAACTCATTGTAGTAAGTTATTTCTTCTACCTAGTCATCCTTGAAGAAAGCACATGCCCTTTTGCAAGAAACTAATCAAGCAGATGATGAAGAATTAATGCTGATAAATTTGATCATGTGCAAGAAACTAATCAAGCTAACGATGAAAAAATAATGCTGACGAATTCCATCTGCTCTGATAGGTTATTTTCCCCAGTTTCGGAGAGCGTTACCTCTCCACAAAGCTGTTTGATGGCATCAGGCACGAAGTAGAAAACATGATAGTGGACTGAAATATCCAAAGTACTCTGTCAATCTATAATAAATACAAATAATTTCACCAAATTAAACGTTCTACTCACCTTCCAAATTTAATGATTTCCCACTTGTTACTTTCTACCAATTAAGTTTCTAAACTGAGAATTGGTAGGGGGCCGCGCGAACGCAGGCCCCCACTACCACAAATTATGACGTAGGCTCAACCACTTTGGGCTGACCTTAGGCGGGTGCACCTCCTAAGTGCAATGAAGGCCACCAACCTAGGCCATGGGCCTTATTGATCGCCCATTGACCCCGTCCAGGTAAGTATGTTTCAAAGTTGGTCTTAGCTCCTTATTTATAGGAGCTTGTCTGCTTCTCTCGCTTGATTTTACCGATGTGGGATTTTCTAAACAAAGAAAGTGATCATAGAGGGGAATCTAATTATATAACAATATCGTTAAAGACATCGTGAAGCTGAATGAAGCCTTAATTAGATCCTTTGTTAAAGAGGCTTGCTGTCCAAGAACACAATGACACTAAATTTTCCTTTTTCCCTCTCTTTCTCCAGCTTTATTAATCCAGTTACTTTAAGTCCATATCCATATAATTGTATATTTAGATTGATCATCAGAGGTTTCTCAAGTATACTAGTTAAAATTTTTTTTTTATGGATTTATACTCTCTCCGCCAATTGAATGTTAAATATTTGTTCAGTTACAGCTCAGTTCACTTTCACTTATCACTCTTTACCATTAACACAACCGCTTTCTTTGGTTCACTTCATATGTCAGATTTATTAAGGTTTGATAGTTAATTACTAGAACCCTTCACAGAAATAGACAGTTCAAATCCATATTTACTTACCGTATTAGTGTTTAACATAAGTATTCAAAAGTCATAACTTGATGACAAAAGAGGGATACAAAATGGTAAAAGATGTTTCATTGCATACTAGGATCATCGTCGAGAAAGCATATAGTCCGGCATTATGATTGCTGCTGTTGTTTAATTTGATTCAAAACGATCCATTTTTTTTATTAGCCATTAGCAAATTTGTGAATTCAAAGACTATTTTATAATCCATTTTAGTCAACTCAGTGTGGGATAACATTAACAAAACAAGTGATTACTAATGGAAATCAGAGCCTATTAAAAGAGTACTTGACGTTGATTCCTTAATTTGAGTAGTTTAATGGTGATCTAGTCAACATAAACTAGTACATTCATTGATAAAATGGTTAAAACAAGACAATATTTGATTTGAGATTGACTGTCAACAACTCTAGCCAGCGTCCTAAATTGTTAAACCTACCGAATGAATGTAAAACATCTGCCATGCTCAGAATTTTTTTAATTGTTTAATAGCTAATTGCTTTTGAGTTATGATATCATAAGTATTTCAAATCCCTGTTCACAAAGTTTAGGCATGTGTTTGCTAAAATTGCTGCTAGATGTTCTTTAGTGTTAAAACTATACTGCAATTAAAAAAGCTTGTCACTAAAGTAAATTTTCTTCACATGACTCGAGCTTTCTATCTTGCTTTACCTCTTTAACTGCAATAATCTTGCTTATGAATGCCAGTATGTTTTAACTTGTTCAGTTAATAGGCAATACACAAATGGTGTATCTCAACAATGTTGTGGATGGTTGTGTAACGCACATGCTGCCAAGCTAGAAAAATCTAGTTTATTTCACCATCTTTTAACATATTTTGCTCTGCATAAACTGCTTTCCAATTTGTAATTTGTACTAAACTGCAGTAACAATGTAAGCCATTTTTTCAGCTTGAAGGAAAGCATTATCAATCCACTGTTCCCTTTGAATCCATTAGATATGAGGCAAAAAACATGAACATTGATTGAGACATAATACTCAAGATTAGAAAGTACAACACAGACATTGTTTCTGCTCTCTGGAGGCCTAAATTAAGAACAAACTTTCATTTCTTTTGTTCTTTGACTTACTGGATGCTACACAAATCTGGTTTAAAGGTCTGTTTCTAAAACCCTGTCTTTGTTATAAAGTTGCTAAATTGACTTTATTCTAAAATCTTCACAAGATCAACAATGTTTCCTAATTGATTTACACTGTGTGCTGCTACAATATGTTTTAGGCAATCATCTGAACTAGGGTCTTCACATTGGTATCTTGCCTAGTGTTTTGGATATTGACTTGTTAAAGTTATCACGTTGTGTTAAAACCATACTGCAAGTTATTTACTTTGGATTGGCATGTAACATCATGATCTTCAATGTTTGGTTAGATCAAAAGCAATGGCAAGCCTCTTCTCTGTTGTAAGAAAGTTCCTCATATTTTGCCTCCTTTTCAGTATCACGAAGCTATGTCATAAGAATATAACCTACATAATAATTATTTCATCAGATGCACTAACTCCAGTGCAAAATAAATCATACCAGATTAAGGACGATACAAGTCTCCTACCCTGAAATCATGAACAACATTAGTGGACTCAATTAGACAAAATTGTCTGCAATTCTCCAGTTGTATTTAAGTTACTATTATAAATTGCTCGTGCAAAAATCCCAATGTACTTGCATCAGGTTCTACTCATCCACTGGCATACTCACGAGTAGTTTCTCTGCTTCAGAACGTTGTCCTGCATGGCTACGACTACATATCATACACAGGTAATTGTTAAGTTTATATGCAATCCCTGACTCCCTTCGTTGATTCAAAATAACTCTCATAATCTTTCAATAATAAAAAATGACTGCAAGCTAATTGAACACAAGTGAATGGTATATGATTTGACCTCACTCTAGCTTTTACTAAGTTATCAAAAAGATCAATGGCCTACATTCCCTGCCCCATGAAATCCATAGCTAGCAATCATAGCACTCCAATAAAAGACATGTTCCTCTTCAGTTATGAAACCGCTGACCTTTTCTTAATGCTCCAAGTTTTCAATACGTACTCTCAAAATACTGATCCTATTTGGCTTTATCCCTGAATTATACATCAAATCAAAATAACTTAATGTCTCACTTTTATATACATTCATTATATTGTGACATCAATCAAAACAAAAGAAACTCCATCAAACTAGGTCACGGACATTTGATCCAACACCAAAATGTCCATCCTGGACATCTGACTAGTACCCATAAAACCCAAAAATCAACTCCATAGGACCACGTCACAACCATTTTATCAAACACTAAACGTGCATTATCTTCGACATTTGAACTCAGCTCTCAATCAATTTAGTGATCAATGTCAAAATCTCTTTACAATTTTTCACCCAAGTTGGAAAGTAGCAGGCTGCAAATTTAGATCCACATTAAATCACCCAAATAGTTGTTTATAGGAACAAACATTGTATTTTATATATAATTTAATACAGCCCATAAAGCAACAAACACGTGGAAAATAAAAATTATAGACTAAATTTGATGGGAGCATTTCCGAAGAAATGCATCTCCAAAAATTGGCGTATGCCGCTTGTAGCGGCGTGCACACGGTATTCTTTAGTAAAAGGCGAAAGAATAGTTCGCTCTGTGCACACCGCACGGCTCCGTGATGTAGTTGTTTTAAGGAGTTTGTTTTTGTAGTGGGAGGTCGTTACTGCCAGCTTTAGCGCTTTCAATGTGGGAGCAACTGACCCAAGCATTTTGAACTCTTTGAACAATTGTTAGGTAGACATTCTAACTTCAATTATGGGCTTAACCAACTTCATTTTTTAACTCAAACTGAAATATTATCACGATCAAGTGCTTTTCATTATCTAAAAATGCATTTGACAGTGTCTAAATAATTTTAAAAAATATGTAGATATGTTAATTATTAACATGATTTTACCTATTTTTTATGACAGATCATCTGTTTAAGAAATATCGTATTCTTCAATCAATACATTGGATAATTAACATAATTATAAGAGATTAGTTTAAAAAATGATTCCTCATTTTTCTTCCTACTTTTAAAATTTTGTTTGTAGTTGAGCAGCGACTACGTAATGCAGTCCCCAACACCCCCCCTAACAAATTACGACCTAGGCTCAGTCACTATAGACTAATCTTAAATTGGTGCCTTTCCAAAGTGCAATAAAAGCCACCAAGATAGGCCATAGACCTACTCGTTGACCCGACCAAGTAAGTATGTTCTATAGTTTGCTTTTAGCTTCTTTATCTCTACCATTGTGATTACCATGTATCACTTTGTGCGTAAGTCAAGAAAAGGAGAAAGATCGTTTGCAAACCCGCGTAAACCCGTGAGGGGGGTTGGGTTTAGCTTATGCGAGTATTACTGTATTATGGGTGTGTTTGGTACATTATATTGTATTATGTTATATTATATTATAATAATATTGTATAATATTTGGTATGTTATACTATACTGTTTTAATTTTTAATTATATTGTATTAACTTTTTTATGATTAGTTTAAATCATATATTTAAAAAATAATATTTATTAGTACTTAGAAAAATACTAAAAATAGAAGTCTTAAATTTTAAAAATTTAACAATTTTTTAGTGCAAATGTTAAAAAATATCATATTTATTATTAGTTGTATTTTATTATCTAAAAATAATTAATTTTTATATATTGGTTATTATAATATAATTAAATAATATTATATTATATTTTTATATACAATTTAAGTATTTATTATTAGTTATATTAAATTTTAAATTTATTAATAAATTATAATATAAAAATATAAAATATAATATAATATTATTGAATAATAAATTATAATATTTTAAAGTAAAAATAAAAAATAAAAATTAACATTATATTATATTAAATATTTATAGTTATAAATTATTATTATTATTATTATTATTAAGTAAAAAAAAAAGGAGGCAACCTATTACTGCATCTTAATGCAATGCTCCTTTAAAGCCAAATATAATATTGTATAAAATTAATACAATACAAGGCTCCAATACCATGTAATACAATACACCAAACATGTCCTATAAATTTTAGTTAATGCAATGAGTTGTAACTACCAAACATAAGATTGTGTAATTTTAGTATTATGTGTGGTCTTTATACTATATATTACAATGTGCCAAACATGCCAATGCAATGAGTTGTATCTATCAAACAAGAGATTGTGTAATTTTAACACTATGCAGGGTCTTTATACTGTATATTACAGTGTGCCAAATATGCCGTGTACACTAGATTGTTACTTCTTGGTGCTCCAATTCATTATAAAAAATAACAATAATAATAAGCAGCACTCTAGCTGAGCATGGAGAATGAGTAATAGGCAAAAAGTTTGTGGATAATTTTAAAGAAGAATTGATTATTAAACGGTGTAACAGTGCAAATTTTCAGATATTTACTTAATATATAGTGTATCTTATTCCTAAAAGTTTTGTACTGTGAAGAAAAAGTTCCATTACTAGGTTAGAACAATTGTCTAGTCCAAGTAAGTATCTTCTTATCCCCATTCTTATGCTGGGTAAATTAATCTTATTTGTTAGCTGTTACTTTGTTGTTTTTGTTGAAGCATATTGCTTTTGTATTATTGGACTATTTTTTTTCTAACTGGGATTGTAATTTTATGTATTTATTCCTTCTTGTGGGTGATTTAGGGTGTTTAGACTTTGATTAGCTCCTTTGAGCGTTTAGTTTTACTTCTGACAAAACAAATTGCCTTGATTTTCTCTCAACTGACCAAAGCCCAAATGCAAAATAAACTGCCTTTCAGAATTTAATATTCAGTGTCGTCCTAATATATTTGTTAACTTCTGATCTTGAGCAAGTGCTATATCTGTTTAATCATCTTTGTTGTTGCGGCACATGCTAGGTTGGCTCCTTGATATTTGATAGTGTTTGAAGAAGTAGCTCATGGAGGCAACGGCAAGTGTGCAATAACGAAAGATGTCACTGAAGTAATTTTCTTTGCAATAACTTATGCTTTCTATCCTGCACTTTCTGTTGAACTATTATAAACTCGCTAATAAAAAGTGGGTGTTGTTCAGTTAATAGGCAACACACCAATGATGTATCTCAACAATGTTGTGGATGGTTGTGTAGCACGTATTGCTGCCAAGCTAAAAATGATGGAACCTTGCTCTAGTGTCAAAGAAAGGTATACAACTTTATTACCCCTTCATTTTAAGCCTTAATTGATTTGTATATTTCTTCATTCTTATCACAATGCTAATTGTGTTTATAATGTTTGACATGCAGGATTGCGTTTAGTATGATCAAAGATGCAGAGGATAAGGGCTTAATTACCCCAGGAAAGGTATGCAATCCAATATAATTCTCCATTTTGAATTTTGATGTCTTAGACATTCATATATGAACGAAAAGAGTTACTATGCGCAAATTGATAGTTTATATCTACGATAATATGACAATATAAATAATGCACATTGTGGAACTTCTGAACTAACAAATTTCGATGTTTTTAAAGTCTGTCCTGGTTGAGATAACAAGTGGCAACACCGGCATAGGATTGGCCTTCATTGCTGCAGTGAGGGTGTTACAAAGTTATCATTGTAATGCCATCAGTAGCTAGTATCGAGAAAAGAATTGTGCTTAGAGCTCTGGGAGCAGAAATTTTTCTTTTCGGTCAAGTTGAGGGATTTGAGGAGATTGTAAAGAAAACACCCAATAGTTATTTGCTTCAACAATTTAACAATCCTGCCAATCCTGAGGTATTATCATGGTTCTTATGGTAATGTAGGTTGGTGTACTTGAATGGTTCACAAATCTCTTTGTTATGATGTGTATATTCACTATGAGACCACTGGCCCGGAGATATGGAAGGACTCGGGAGGGAAAGTTGATGCCTTTATTGCCGGTATAGGGACTGGAGGTACTGTGACTGGCGCTGGAAGATTCCTTAAAGAGAAGAATTGCTTGTGTATTAAGTTAAAGAAACAAATGTTCTGATGATATCTTATGCGCTAATGCTTGCTTTCTTATGTTTACTTCTAGGTATATGGCATAGAACCGTCTGAAAGTGCAATCTTGAATGGAGGACAACCTGGTCAGTTCCTTTCTTCTTTCTCAATCTTACTTCCTTTCGTTTTTCTAGTGCCTTGTTCTCACATTTGAATGATTTTTGTCAAAAATTAGAAGTTTGTATTTGTTAGAATTTCTCCAGCATCAATTTTCAGTTGAAATGCTCAGGGTTCTATCATATTTGATGAGACTTCAATCTTTACATTTGAAATGGTTTTAATATGAATTCTTGATCAAGATTATTCAGTCAAGTACCTGAATCGCTCAAAAGAATAAAATCAAACATAGCATTGTGTAAAGAATTAATAACAAGAAAATAAAAATAACAAGTGTTTGATGTGCTTTGGCATAGACTAATTAAACACACAAAAAAGCTCATCTACAGTGTTTTTTTTCTTTTCAGCAAAACTATTCAAGAGAATCCTGCAATTACAGAAATTACTGAGGTTGATGAAATTCACAAATCCACGCTTTAATGAGCAAGATACAGCTTGTCTTACATAGTCTATCAACCAGCTTTTCTTAAACAGAGTAATTAACAAGGACATTTTAACTCCTAAATAACTTGAAACACATCTATCGACTACTGGTTGCTGCATCAACATTCTTGCAACATCAACATTAGCAGTATTAACTGAATTTCTAAGCATTTCTTACAATTTCCTTTTTAGACCATTCTGAATAAGTTGTATCGTTACATGTTGCTATAGGCAAACATCTGATTCAAGGTGTTGGTACTGGTATGATCCCTCCTGTTCTGGATGTTGACATACTTGATGAAGTTGTTACAGTAAGTCTTGAAAACTTTTTCATTTGATTGTCATTTATTTTGAGTTCTTATATTGATTATGTTAACTAGCTGCCATGAATATTCTTATTTCCTTCCAGGTATCAAGTGAGGAAGCCATTGAAACCACTCAGCTGCTTGCCCATAAAGAAGGGTTGCTGGTATATACAATATATTGTTATATATGTTCACAACTTTCAGCTATTGCTCTTATATAGCTCTTCCCTTTTGGTGTGGCAGGTGGGAATATCTTCTGGTGCTGCTGCTGCTGCAGCTGCAATCAAGGTAGTGAAGAGGCCCAAGAATGATGGGAAACTCATTGTTGTAAGTTCATTTGATTTCATATAAATTGTATTTCAGTTTCTTTGTTAACAATTTGGTCAATCTAAGCCAATGTCCATTATGCTATTTACATGAAGCATGCCATCAATTTCTACGGGGTTCTTGTGCAGGTGATTTTCCCAAGTGGTGGAGAACGTTATCTGTCCATAGAATTGTTTGATTCCATTAGGCATGAGGCAGCAAACATGCCTGTTGATTCAAGTGTCACTCAACTCGAGTTTAGATAGTAGTGTACATCTATGTTACCAGACTCTCTGAGCATATAGCGTACACAAGATCAAATAATCAATAGAGAACGACAATTTCTTTAACTTCTATAAAAGCATTTGTTTTCCCAATTGTGTTATCCTAAAATTTTGACTAAAAAAATTTTAAAATGATCAAGTTGTTGGATTATTGTTGATGTGATGATTAGGTGATGATGGTGATTCTAAGGTGATAAAGTTAATGCCATCACTATTGATTCCACTAAAAGATACACTATTCCCTCGAGTGGCATGATGAATTTTGGACACACAATGATTGATTATTTTTGGATGAATTTGTTGTTAGTTTTAACTATCATAAATGGAAAAAAAAAGCTAACACTAAAAGATAAATAAAAAAATATGATAGTGATGTTGAGTGAGCTAATAACGGTTGCTTAATTTCAAGTTGTTGTTTCATGTACCAATCAATATACGGCTTAGCTTATCTGCATTTTATTCATTCGTTAGCCAATCTAGCTAGAGAGTGGCCAATGGGCCTTGTGTGGTTCATTTATTCTTCTTACGCATGCTAATGTTATCACTATCATTGTCTTTAATATGAAAAAAAACTAAATTATCCTTTCTATTGTTTGAAAGAAAATAAATAAATAAAAATAAATGTAGTCCAAGATTTTGACAGACTTTGAGAATTTTTATATTTATTTAAGAAAAATAATAGGTAATTTGTTGGGCTACTATGATGTCATATTGTCAACTTTTGATACATAAATTTTGAATAAAGGGTTTCTTTTTCTAAGTGATATTGGGTCAATAGACAATCTAAATGTATAATTATTCTATTAAACATAGCTCGAAAATCAGTCGCTCCAGATAGAGAGAAGAGTGTAGAGTGTCTTATTATCCACAAAATAAAATCTAGTTGGGTGACATTTATTTTTTTTTCTTTTTTTAAATGTTGAAAAGAATAATGGAATAATACAGAAAAGCAAAATTTTAATGTTCAACGTTATTAATTATGACCAATAATTTAAAATAAAAATGTGTTATATATACATGTGATTTATGTTAATGAATAACTCATATTTCTTCAATGATTTGAAATGTTATTGATTTCTTATATTTCAATGATAAATATTATTTTTCATTATAGATATTCAGCTGTATACTTTGTTTTAATTAATTAAAAAGGAAAGGGTGGACAAAGCTCAGCATAATTTTTTATGAGCTTACCTCTCTTCAAATACGAATTCAAATTGCAAGCCAAAAAAGAGGTTGAAATTAAAATCACTCCGCACCCACAATTAGAGGGCTAATTATATAAAAATAATAATAGTAATTAATTTCTGTTTGATGAATTTTAAAAAATTATTTATTCCAAATTTAAGTGAAAACAAAATAAATATATTAAAACACATAATATCACAATTATATTATAGGGATTTTAAAATAGAATGGAAATCACAATCACATATATAAAATAATAAATAGCAAAAAATATATTATAATTTTAACAAAAAAAAATTATAATTATAATTATATATTTATGAAAAAATATTTGACCGTATAACGATTTCAACTTATTCCAACCTAGCATATAAATGGTTGAAAATAAAGCATTTTAAATCTGAAATGCTGAAAACGAGCAGCCACAAGTGTTGCTGATGTGGCGGTATGTGAGGAGTCTGTCAGTTTGTGAAACGAGTCTGTTAAGTTTTTATTAGTTAGTTACAAAAGGCTGGTCACCCGCCAAAAAGTAGAGTTCATATGAACTTCCCTATCACCAATATGTAGTTGATTCTCGCATGGGGTACTGTAGACGAACTTATTCAAAAGAAAATGTTTAATTTCGCATGCCAAAAAAATATTATAAGTAATTTGATAATTATATTTTATAAAGGTAAAGTAATTAAATTTATATTTATATTAAAAAATAATTAATTATTCATAGGTGACACATATTTTGATAAAATAAAAAAATATGATACATGTTTTAAAAATACTCAATTAGGTAGGTGATAATTCATTAATTTTTTATGTTAACTTTTATGTACTAAGGGTAAAATTGAAAAAAATAATTTTTTTTTTCATAATGCCAAAGAGAAAAAAATATTTTATTCATATAATATTTTATAATTCATAAGGGATCTGTTTATTTATGTTGACAAATCAATTTGATTCAATAAGAAATTTTTTTTTTTTGACAAAACTTTAATGAACCAAGGGTAAAGTAATCAAATTTTTATTTTTATTAAAAAATAATTAATTATTCTTAGGTGACACATATTTTGATAAATTTTAAAAACATAACACATTTTTAAAATACTCAATTAGATAGGTGATAATTCATTAACTTTTGCCATTAACTTTAATGGACCAAGGGTAAAATTGGAAAAAATAATTTTTTTTTTCATAATGCCAAAGAGATAAAAAATATATATATATATTGTATTCATATAATATTTTACAATTCATAAGAGATCCGCTTGTTTATGTTGACAAATCAATTTGGTCCAATAAGAAAATTAAAAAAAAATATTTGATTTAATTAAAAAAGCTCTATTAATAAGATTTAGATTTAATTTTTATATAATTTTTTGTTTAAAAAATTAAAAATAAGTGAGCAGATGTAAAAACATCATTTCGTAACTAACTGTAGGAGTAGAATGTCATTTTGTAACTAATTATATAGGAAAAAACGTTATTTTGTAATTAATTGTAGGAGTCAAAACGTCATTTTGTCTGATTCTATTAAAATTAATGAATTATCATCTGATTGAGTATTGTTAAAACATGTATCTCCCAGGTAATTAAGCATATTAAAAACATATTGATGGGTTAATTGTTGAAATTTCTTCTTTACTTGAAATTATTAAAAATATTACAAACTTTTTTTTTTTTTGAAGTGGGTTGGGTTTACATAATGTAAGGGGAAAAGATGGGACCGGCCTTTTGGAGTTTACTGTTATAATTAGTAAAATAATATAAATTTAAAGATAAATCTTCACTTGTCTCATAGTTTGAGTCAATTATCCAGTGTGTTTCTATATTTTTAAAAATATACAAATTGTCCTTACAGTGTATCTAATTCTATTAAGATTTACTTAATTTCTCATCCACTTTTCACCTATTGCTGTTACATATTAGATTTATTTTAAGGGTTAATTATCTCTTGATGATATATATTTCGACAACTTAAAAAAAAAATGATACATTTTTTAAAAATAGGTGAGGAAGCGATAATCCGTTAATTTTACCATTAACTTTAATGAGAATAATAAATTAATTACAAAATAACATTTTTACCTTTAAAATTAATTATAAAATAATGTTTCTACCCCTATAATAGTTACAAAATAATATTTGTATCCCTAAAGTTAATTATAAAATGACGTTTCTATCTCTATAATAGTTACAAAATGATATTTCTATCCTTACAATTAGTTATAAAATATGTTTCTACCTCTACTCAATTATTTTTAATTTTTAAATAAAAAATTATATTTAAGTCTAATTAACATTTTTTTTATTAAATCAATCAATTTTTTAATTTCTTATTGAATCAAACTTTGCCGTTAACTTTTTTCCTACTTGTAATATAAAATAGTAAAATATAAAATACATGTGGAGTTAGAACCAAAACCTCTGAGTTAAAGAATAAATATATCTGAAACCAAAAAAAAAAAGTGCAATAAGACAAAACATAATCAAATAAAAAGAAACAATAAGGAATGTAACCATCCATAACAGTGCTTGTGATACTTGCGGTCAGTAATAAGAATGAAGACCTCCTCATCAATACGAGAGTTATAACCCACACCCTGCGAGAATCACACAAGCAGCTAATAATGGCTGCTTAATTTCAATTTGTTGTTTTGCGTGCTCATGACCAGTCAATATACGGCTTAGCTTATCTGCATTAGTGCATTTTATTCACTCATTGACCAATCGAGCTAGAGAGCGGCCAATGGGTCTTGTTTGGATCATGTATTCTTATTACGCATGCTAATGTTATCAATATCAATGCCTCTAATATAAAAATTAAATTATCCTTTCTAGTGTTTGAAAGAAAATAAATAAATAAATTCAGTCGAAGAGTTTGAGAGACTTGATAGGGGATGTATTTATCAAGACGGAGTATCAATATCGCTGCCCATAGCGGCTTGCTCGTACTTAATTGCTCTGCTTTTATTGTAACTCTGGCCTCCGGCTGCTTGTGTGATTCTCGTAAGCAACTGTGGTGGGTTACTTGAAATTTTCGTGCTTTACTTCTGCTTGTATTAGCTTAATACTGATTCTTGGTTGAGAAGTTGGTCAAATTCTTTAGTTTCGTTTTGTTTAATTTTTTCATTTTTTGTGTGGCATGTACTCTTCTTACGCATGCTAATGTTATCACTATCATTGTCTTTAATATAAAAACTAAATTATCCTTTGTGGTGTTTGAAAGAAAACAAATAAATAATTAATTATAGTCCAAGAGTTTGACAGACTTGACAATTTTTATATTTATTTCAGAAAAGTAATAGTTAATTTGTTGGGTTACTATTAAGGTTGGCAATGAGATGGGATTGTACCAGATTTATCGATTTTAATAATGTCCTTAAGATAAAAAAATGTTTTATTTTCGTCCTAGTATTTATTTTGGTAAAAAATTTGTCTTAGTTCTGTATTTGTTAAATATCTCATCTCATTTTATTATTCTAAACAATCTCAAACGTAAATAAATAAAATTTGACTTTTTTTTATAAGAATTATCATAATTTAATATCACAACTTTAACCATGTTAAAATATCTAATAATTCAACAATATAATAATAAATCAAACCAACAATAAAATCAAAATTAAAATTTCAAAGTTTTAATATTAAACCCAAATCAATATGAGTTCCAAAATTTTAGCAAAATTAAAAAATTAACAAAAAATTCCAAAAGTTGACATTCAATTTCAGTTTCCATTTCATTTGATAAGAAACCGTCAATTTCTAACCACACTTTCAAATTTTGGTATAAACCTATAGGATTTAATAAAGAAATGTAAGAGTAAAATAAATACATTTTGATAATTACATAATAACTAATGATTAATGTTCAAAATTATTAACAAAATCGATTACCTCTTCAATCTCTACATGAATTTTTTTTAAAGTTAAAATTATAAAATAATTAACAATTTAGAATAGTTTTAATATTAATGAAATATACATGACGGTGTGAGATTTTATAATTGATCCGTCTCCAGTCCCAAAAATGAAGGCGGGATTTATTTTCATCTTGATTCCATCCTATTATTATTTAAGACGTAAAAATATATATCAATCTCATCCTACTAGGAGTAATTACCATCCCTACCTACTATCTACTATGATGTCATATTTTCAACTTTTGATACATAAATTTTGAATAGAGGATTACTTTTTGTAAGTGATATTGGGTCTATGGACAATCTAAATGACTAAAGGTATAATTATAGTATAATTTGGAGTCCGTTAAAATACAATCTAGCTATTTATTAAACATAGCTTGAAAATCTATATCCAACGAGGGTGAGATATACCCTACTCCTATAAATATTTATAAGGGAGGAATAAGTACCACCGAGATTCAATTTCTTTCCTCCTGAATAGAGAGAAGAGTGTTTTATTATCCACAAATGACAGCCTAAAATAAAATCTAGTTAGATGACATTTATTTTTTTTTCTTTTTTAAATGTTGAAAAGAATTAATGAAATAATATAGAAAAGCAAAATTTTAATGTTTAACGTAATTAATTATGACCAATAATTTAAAATAAAAATGTGTTACATTACATGTGAATGATATATATATATATATATATATATTTGAAATATTATTGATTTCTTATATTTCAATGGTAAATATTTATTTTTTATTACAGATGATTTGTTTTAAATGTTTATAACGGCTAGCTAGAAATGCAATCCGACGGCGGAATATATGCGGCTATTAGTAAAACTGAAAACTCCATATTCGCTTTCGTCCTGACCACATGTGCAAGATTCTGTTACTAGATATTTTTTTATTGCGTCTATAAAATGACATTAATCAATATTATCGACAGATGAGTTTGCGTGTACTTAATTGCTCTGCTTTTACTGTAACTCTGACCTCTGGCTGCTTGTGTGATTCTCATAAGCAACTGTGGTGGGTTACTTGTAATATTTTAGCTTTACTTTCTGCTAGTATTAGTTTATTCTGATTCTTGGTTGAGAAGTTGGTCAAATTCTTTATTTTTGTTTTTGTTTAATTTGTTGTGTTGTGGCACATGCTATGTTAGTTTTGGTGCTTGAAGCTTCTATGGATGACAACTACCAGAAGGGTGCAATTAAGAAAGACGTAACTCAAGTAAAGTTCCTTCAGTACACTACTAGCTTATGCTTTCTAGCTGTATATCTTCCATTTTCTCTTTAACTCTATACACTTAAAATTAAATTAAAGTCTTGCTAATGAAGTGGGTGTCTGTGAACTGAACTTGTTCAGTTAATAGGCAATACGCCAATGGTGTATCTCAATAATGTTGTGGATGGTTGTGTAGCGCGTATTGCTGCCAAGCTAGAAATGATGGAACCTTGCTGCAGTATCAAAGATAGGTACGTATATACGACTTTTAGGACTGGTTTCGCATTGAAGTTGGGCAGAAGTTATACCACTAAAGTATTATGTGAATACTATCTACTGTGACTTGAAAGTTAAGTTAATTTGATCTTACATTAATATAATAAAAAACCAATAATACCTTTACTATTTTTGTAATAATTGCTATTTAATAATTACATTTATTAGATACTCTATGCTTTTCTCTGATAGTTATAATTTTTTTAGCTTAAAAAAGTACAACATCTTAATATCAAACAGAGCCTTAATCAATCACTACCTGACTGTATTTTTCTTTGTATCACAATGCTAAGTTCGTTAATTTTTTTAGTGGTCAACATGCAGGATTGCGTTTAGCATGATCAAAGATGCAGAGGAAAAGGGCTTAATAACCCCAGGAAAGGTATGCGGTCAAAATTCTTCGTATCAAGTGTCGCGCGTATAAATAGTACTACACATTAATTGTACTGGAAATTGTGAACTAACAAAAATTTCCCATCTTGGATATGTGTAAAGTCTGTCCTGATTGAGATTACGGGTGGTAACACGGGCATAGGATTGGCCTTCATTGCAGCTCTAAGGGGTTACAAACTCATCATTGTAATGCCGTCAATAGCTAGTATGGAGAGAAGGATTGTGCTGAGAGCTCTGGGAGCTGAGGTTTATCTTGCAGATCAAGCTGGGGGCTTTGAGGGGATTCTCAGAAAGGGTGAGGAGATTCTAAACAATACACCCAATGGCTATATGTTTCGGCAATTTGACAATCCTGCCAATCCTAAGGTATTATTAGTCTGATGCAATTTGACAATCCTGTTCTGTTATATTTGTTAATGCAGATTGGCCTTTCAAAAGGTTACATTTATGAATCTCTTTCATTTATGCCTGTAGATTCACTATGAGACCACTGGCCCAGAGATATGGAAAGACTCGGGAGGGAATGTCGATATCTTAGTTGCAGGGATCGGGACTGGTGGTACCGTGACTGGCTCTGGAAGATTCCTCAAAGAAAAGAACCCAAATATTAAGGTTATAATTTGTCTTCGGGGAATTTGTTTGTGTGTGTTCTGATAATTACGTATACGAATGCTTGTTTTTCTTATATCGAGTAATTTTACAATAAGCAAATTCTTTACTTTAACCTGTCCCTTATTATATTAAAATAAGGCGTTCTCTTATTTTAAACTCTTCTTATGTTTATGTCTAGGTATATGGAGTGGAACCAACTGAAAGTGCCATGTTAAATGGAGGACTACCTGGTCGGCTTTTGTTTTTTTTGTCCTTTTTTCTTTTACCTTTTTACCCTTTTAGATGATGGGGCTCTGCTTGTAAAAGTATGCATGGATAGTCTTGCTAGATCAGTACACTTTTACATTTTGGTTGCTTTGGTTTTCTTTTAAGCGTTGATGAGATGAGTAATATTCAAAGCTCATGAACTGTTATAGGAAATCATCTGATCGAAGGTATTGGTGCTGGTATGATTGCTAGTGTTCTGGATGTTGACATACTTGATGAAGTTCTTACTGTAAGTCACGAAAAGATGTTGAATGTTGCCATTATTTATTTTTTGAATTGACATGTAATAGTACTCTTCTAGCACTATAGTTACATCTGTCATTATCTTTGAATTCTTGTCATTGATTACGATAGCTGCCCCTAAATTGAAATTCATTCCAGGTATCAAGTGGGGAAGCTATTGAAACTTCTAAGATGCTTGCCCGTAAAGAAGGGTTGCTGGTATATGCATACATACATACATACATACATATATATATATATATATATGCTCTGTCTTTTGTCCATTTCGCTTTTGATTTTGGTTCTAATTGTAGGATTTATATAACTGTTTGGCAGGTTGGAATATCTTCAGGTGCTGCAGCAGCAGCTGCTATACGAGTAGCTAAGAGGCCTGAAAATGCTGGGAAACTCATCGTCGTAAGTTTGAGTTCATAACAATTTTGGTCAACCTAAGTCAATTTTCTCATTCTGTTACCTATACTAAACTACATTAAAGCATTGTTTCAAAAGAGGAAAAAAAAAAAAAACAATAAGCATGCCATTAATTTCTTTGGCTTCTTGAGCAGGTGATTTTCCCCAGTGCTGGAGAGCGTTATCTATCTACTGAATTGTTTGAGTCCATTAGAATTGAGGCGGAAAACATGACCATCTATTGAAACGTCACACAAGTTTCGACCCTCTTTAGTATTGGGGTACTGTAAGATAAAATCTGGTGGGTGTTTAGCAAACACCATCAGCTGCGGTGTAATATTTTGAGTGATCTACTGGCGTTGAAGTTGCCATTGAATTGTTGATGCCAATACAGTCTACACAAAATACAAAATTTTCAGTTTTTTTATTTTTCACTCATTCCATCAAAATATATACATATATATATTCAGAGACGTTACTCTACTAGCGCATATCTCCATTGTAAACGTTAACTCAGCGACGGCATATTTCCATCGTAAACATTATGGCAGAAAACAATCAACACAGCTGCAGTTTATCCATTCAAATACATGTCGTCAAACTTTCACTTCTCACCACAAAACTTAGGTCAAATTAAGAGGGGGCCGCGCGAACGCAGGCCCCCACTGCCACAAATTATGACGTAGGCTCAGCCACTATGGGCTGACCTTAGGTGGGTGCACCTCCCCGGTGCAATGGAGGCCACCAACCTAGGCCATGGGCCTTCATGATCGCCCATCGACCCCGTCCAGGTAAGTATGTTTAAAAGTTACTTTGCATTCCGTATTTATATCTAATGTCAGGGCTGCTACAGTCATATGTCATCGATGTGGGATTAAATTGGCTTTGTTTGGCAGGGTAATCAGCCATGAAGAGAATATGAGCAGTTTTTTTTTTTTCTAATAATATTTCACGCTATTACTTTCTGTGTATGGATGCTTTGTTATGCTTATGATCTGGGTAACGCAATAATTATGTGATTAATTATGAGAACTAATTCAATATCAATATCTTTTCATCGAAAATTAAAAGATTATTAAAACGATTCTGGGTTAAGGTGGAGCAAGATTGAAATGAGTGAATTGAGTTGATTCCTATTAATCAAAAGCAAATTAAATATTCAGATGGATGCTGGATTATAACTCGGTAAGGTTTCGTCATATTTCAAATACTTGTTACTCCATTGTCATATCAAGTCTGGTTGCTGAAAGTATATGCATGGTGGATGAAGTAATACGAATGAAACGTTGTTGACGATTTCGCTCTTAGTCTCAATGGCGTTTCACAAACTCACAGTGAGTGTGAATTCCCACAAACTGTGCATGACATGCCAGATTGTCTTTGCTGTCAATGCTGTGAATTGTGAATCGAGAAATTTCCATTGAAAACCGAGGACTATCTTGTAAAAGTACATGTATTTCACTATTTTTTAACTGAATATTATTGCTAGCTAAAGTACATGCATAGACAGCCAACAACCGCTTTGTATTTATAAATGTTTCTTTTTCTTGTCTGTTTTCTTTTGTGTCCATTGCAAATATGTATGTATATGTGCATATGTATTATCTCCTCACTAGTTAATGTATTGTAGAGAAAAGTTTTCCATTACCAGGTTAGTGGCATAATGGTGTCAAGTCATATTTTCTTTTCTTCTGCAGATTTCCCTTTGACAGAAACTGCATTTCAATCAGCAGTAATCAGATACTTTGTTCTTTAGGTTGAAGCCTATTGCTTTCCGAAAATTTTCTTATTTCTTCCCAAGTTTTTTAATCTTTTGCTCGCCATGTTATTAATCGGATGATTTGCTTATACTTCTGCAACTGCTGCTTCCAGTTCTGGATGCTAGAAATTCTAGTAAAAGACAGTACTGATATCTTAGCTTTCGTTAAGTTTATACAAATTTCTTGGTTGATAAGTACATTTTTTCTCTTTCTGTTGTGTGCTCTGCTTATATTTTAGATTGATTTCTCAATTGGGGTTGTTAAATTTGTGAATTGGGCTTGATCTTGAAGAAGTGCTATCTCCATTCAAATAAATTTACGTCTGTGTAGCTGTGGCATATCAAGGTTGGCAGTTTGACTTTGGATAAATGTTTGCTAAGTAGCTTCATGGAGGACAATAATGCTATTAAGAAATGTTACTGAAGTATATTTCTTTTCTGATAACTTTTTTTTTTTTAAAAGCTTGCCTGTTGTTTTTTATTACCATAATCTTGCTGGTAACGTGGGTATGTGTTGCCTTTTTCAGTTGATAGGCAATACTCCAATGGTGTATCTGAACAATGTTGTGGACGGATGCGTAGCCCGTATAGCTGCCAAATTAGAAACGATGGAACCTTGCTCCAGTGTCAAAGACAGGCACACAACTTATTGTATTATTTTCTTTGTATCACGCTAATCTTTATGTTGGACTTCATATTCGTTTTTTAATGTTTGACTTGCAGGATTGCATATAGTATGATCAAAGATGCGGAGGATAAGGGCTTAATTACCCCAGGAAAAGTATGCAAGATAAACTTAAACAGTTAATTTTTGTCAAGATTAATAATTTGGACCCAGCCGATCGCATCTCCTAAAAATTGATAGCCACTTATGTCTTGGGAAAATTATGGCATTTTTCTTATAGCTTTGGATACAGATTTTGAGAATACAATACTTGTTTGACATGATCAATTTATATACGTAGTCACTGTCAGTGCATTGCTGATGCTCAAATTAGTAACATATGAACTAACAAATCTCCCTTCTGAATATGTTGAATGATATGGATTAAAAGACTACCCTCATTGAGGTTACAAGTGGTAACACTGGCGTAGGATTGGCCTTCATAGCAGCAGCAAGGGTTTACAATCTTATCATTGTAATGCCATCAACATGTAGTATGGAGAGAAGAATTGTGCTCAGAGCTCTGGGAGCTGAGATTGTTCTTGCTGATTCAGCTCTGCGCT
Source organism: Murraya koenigii (assembly GCA_025617385.1). Taxonomy (NCBI): domain Eukaryota; kingdom Viridiplantae; phylum Streptophyta; class Magnoliopsida; order Sapindales; family Rutaceae; genus Murraya; species Murraya koenigii. The sequence continues at coordinate 28,282,812 of CM046812.1, forward strand.
TTGAGGAGATTCTTGCAAAGGGTGAGGAGATTCTAAAGAAAACACCAGACAGTTATTTGTTAAGGCAATTTGAAAACCCTGCCAATCCTAAGGTATTATGATGGTTGATATGGTAATGTAGTTTTATTTTTTAAAGTGTCTGTGAATCCCTGCCTTCATATGTGTAGATTCATTATGAGACCACTGGCCCAGAGATATGGCAAGACTCAGGAGGGAAGGTTGATGCATTTGTTGCAGGGATAGGGACTGGTGGTACAGTGACTGGTGCTGGGAGATTCCTTAAAGAGAATAACCCAAATATTAAGGTTGTCTTGAGGGTATTGCTCAAGTAAGTGTGTGAAACAAAGAGAACCAAAGCTCCTGATTTACCATTTTAATGCTTTGCTTTCTCATGTTTATGTATAGGTGTATGGTGTTGAACCATCTGAAAGTGCAGTCTTGAATGGAGGACAACGCAGTTTGTATATTTTGAATGCATTGTTTATTTTCATATTGTACCTTTTTCGCTCTTTTGTATTAGTCGATGGGAGTGCTGTGGTGCCCCTCGTGCAACTATCTGCTAATGCATATCTTCACATTAGTTCGCTAATTAATTTTCTTCAAACCTTCTGTCTGAGTACATTTCTTGATTGGGGTACACTGCATGCTGCTACATGTTCTAGGCAAGCATCTGATCCAAGGTATTGGTTCTGGAATCGTCCCTCCTGTTTTGGATATCGACATACTTGATGAAGTTATTACAGTAAGTCATACAATTAATCTTTACCTACTACATTTCTGCTGTTGTTGTTCTTATTCTACACTGTCAGTTTAAAAGAAAATTACATTACACCATAAAATGAGAGTAATTATAAAGGTTTCATACTAAAGAGCTTTTCCTGCTACCGTTGTCTTGAGTTCTGTCATTGAAAATGACAATATCATGAGTTGTGAGACTGAAGAGGGCAAATAAGGCTCCCAGACAATTAAATTCTTTGTTACCGACTACACTGCCACTAAAAATTATTTCCAGGTATCAAGTGAGGAAGCTATTGAAACTGCTAAGCTGCTTGCCTTGAAAGAAGGTTTGCTGGTATGTTCAAAAACTTAAAGATTGCCTTTAAGTTCCTACACACCTCTATTGTTTATGGCTAATTATAAGCATAATTATTTGGCAGGTTGGAATATCTTCCGGTGCTGCAGCAGCAGCTGCTATACAATTAGCAAAGAGGCCCCAAACGGCTGGGAAACCCGTTGTTGTGAGTACGATTTCCTTTTAGTTGCTACATATACTTAGAAATCATATTGTACTTAGCTTCCATTCTATAACAGCAAATTTTGCTTAGTTTAAATATTATTCAATTCGTAATCTGGACTAAACCAAATTAATCATATCATGTCTTTGGCTTCCTGTGCAGGCGATCTTCCCCAGTGCTGGAGAGCGTTATCTATCCACAGCACTGTTTAACTCCATTAGACACGATGCAGAAAACATGTCCATTGATTGAGATGTCACTCAAGTTGACTTAAAATGCACCGCATATCTTTTATGCTCTTTTGCCGCCTGAGTATTGTACTGATAGGACCATGCACTAGAAAAGAAAGCTCAGTCTGATTAAGGTTTAGAATTTATTTTCATAAAAATATTGTATATAGCCTTTGTAGCCATCCGGTCACACTAGTATGTGTCTTATTGTTACTCATTTCCTCTCCTTTTGAGTTTATTTTGCTATACATGACCAATCATATAGAAAATTGAGTATTTTGTTCCAAAGAATTCTCTTAGGTCCTCGTTTAGTAAATAAATTCAGTATGTTCCAATTGTGTAAAGATGAATAAAAGGGTTTATATAAAAAGTAGGCTAAAAGGGTTTGTATAGAATTCTGCTGATTGTTTTTAATTTTCATTAGTCAGCCAAAACTGGATAGGGGCCAATGGCCTTGACGCCAAGTTACTGATAAAGTGACTGAAATTAATTTTGCTAATGTTTTGAATCTCTTTGAATATAAGAACTAGATAGTTTAAATGAAACCTAATGGCTATTCATTCACTGATTACAACTAAATTTCGAAATTAGCTAGTTTCAATGTTAGCAGACTAATAGATGCATCCTTCCCAAAGTGCTAATTTGATTTATTAATTAAACAGGTTGTGTAATAAGAAAGAGGGACTTTTTCGAGGACTTTTCTTTTATAAATTAAACTTCTTCTTGTCTCTTAAATTTACAACCAATATAATTTTATATAATTTCTTTATAATTTGATTTAGTAATTAAACAGGTTGGGTAAGTAAGTTTCATTAAGAAAGATGGACTTTCGAGTTAGAATGGTTTTCTTTTAAGGTAGCATTTACTTTTTGAATTAAATTAAGAATTTTAAAGAGTGAAAATCTTGAGATTAAGAGTGTGGAATTGGAATGCGAGTAATTGTTTACTTACATTAAATTAGGAGTATGGAATTAGAGTAGAAGTAGATTATTTTCTTACATTAAAATGAGAGTATGAAATATGAATTGGAATCTCATTTATGTATGTACTTTGCCTTGAATTGAGAGTGAATTATTTCAAATTATAATTTTATCCTTAGTTAAAGAATTGTGGTTTTTAATTGTAAAGTGAATAAAAAATATATATTTAAAATAAAATATCTATTTTATTATTAATTTTAATTATATAAATTAATAATTATTACTAATATTCCTATGTAAATCATAATTTTTTTAATTTTAATTATGTAAATTAAAAATCATTGATAAGAGCAACAAAAATGAAATATTATTATTAATAATATAGTACAAAATTAATATTTTCTTAAAATAAATTATTATTTATTATTAATCATTAATATTAAATAAATGTAATACTATTAAAATTAAATAAATATAATATTATTATTTTTAAGTAATTTTTACATAGAATCAATGTAAATTATTATTTTCTAATAAATGCAATATTATTTAAATAAATATGATATTATTATTTTAAATAAATGTAACATTAATTTATTTTAATAAATATAATTATATTTTTTAAAAAAAAAAGTAAAAATGGATGCGGTGGGAATGAGAATCTCATTCCACACTTAAAAAATGAGTGAGACTTATAGAGTGAGATTTTCACTCTCCTTCTAAATAAATTATGTAAATATTGGAGTGGAAATAATCTACACTTCTCACTCCCACTCTAATAAGTAAGCATAGTTAAATCCTCTAAAATTTATAATAATTTCTTAGTATTTAGCTACTGAAATTAAAAAAAATATTCCTTTTTGGCATCCCTTTTTGGATTTCTGGAATTGGGTATTTGAAAAAAAAAAACATTTTTGGATTTCTTAGAAATGATATCTTTCACATCATTCTTTCTTTTACATCCTCTAAAATTTATAAACATAGCACTTAGTTACAACTTAAATAATTTATATCCTTAATAATATGATAATGAACCATATTATCATGTTACTAATTTTTACATAATTTTTTAAATATTATAAGTTACTTAAATTATAACTTAACAAAATTATTATAAACATTTGTTAGTATTTAGCTCCTTAAAAAGAAATAATCCGTCCCTTTTTAGATTATGAGAAATAGGTATCGTTCACATCATTCGTAATATTTATAATCAAACAACAAACCACATAACACATCTACCATTATTTTAATCATCTTGCATATTTTGGCCCATAAATAAATATGTAGACAATATGTTAACAAAACCACTGAGAAATAATAAATTTCTTTATTAGTTTCCTCTAATATTTTATATTTTCATTTTAATTTTTATTAAAATTAAAAATTAAAATGAAAATATAAAAGAAAAATATGATATGGAATAAAGAAAAAAAGAAAAGAAAAAAATTGGCGTGCAGTAAATTATGGATACAAAATCTTAGAAACAGAAATGTATTTATTTCTTTTAGTCATGTGGTATGTTTTGGAATATAGAGAGTGAAATTTACATGACTGATGAAATCTGTCTAAAAATTTAGGTATTAATGAAATTTTGTCATGACTAAACTTATACAATTTCGAGAGAGAAGAATTTTATTTCTTATTTGAGTTTTGATATTTGGTCCCTCAGATTATCTCAACAACTCCCATTTTTTGACTTATTTTATTGTTTTCCAGAATTATTCTTATTAATTCTTTTTACTTTATTTTTCTATCTCCCCCTCTAATGTAATCACCACCCCCACCATCTATCTCTGTCAACGAGAAATTCATTATTACTATCACTACCAACAACATATGATGAGTTTTAGTATTTGGTTTTGTTAAATTTTCTAAATTAAGTGGTGCCGCAACGAGGATGCCATAAGTTCAATGTACCAGGGATCTAATTCAAACACCATAAGTTCAATGTAGTAGGGATCTAATTCAAACACTCATATAATTTTAAAACATTTCAATAAATAATGAGATCCAAAATCAATATTTACTAAAATATTTCATTCAATACATTTATAACTGCCTTCCAAGTATTTCTACATATTAAAAATATTGAAGGATAATTTCGTTATCAACACTACAATACGTATTATTTTTTATGTATATGGTTATACTATCATTCAACTGTTGATCTTTCATCCAATTAGGATATCAATTCATTCACCATGTTCATTTAAATAATTTATCCAATTAAATTTCAAGGCATTAAATACATGTTGTTTTAGACAATATATCATATATCATATATAATATTATAAAAATAAAAATGTTTATCCTATTTATTTTATGAACACTAAAAATTTCAATTAAAAAACATAAAACAAATAACAAGGGAAGTTGTGAGTGGAAATAATAGAATGGAGTTGTTGTAGAAAAAAAGAAAATTCAAAACCAAAACGTGTGTCTTTAAACTTCAATATCTCATATTTTTTATGTTTTTGAAATTAACCAAAGTCTTTTATGGTAAATTAAGTTAAAACCGGACAAACATCAAAATTGGTTTAAAAACTTTTAAAAGTCAAGCCAGGGCTTCAGCCCCCTACTAGCTCCAACATGGCACTAGCCCTAATTGGTGAATTTTACTACTATTGATGATATTGATTTTGATTTTATGCAATAATTTAAGGTTTTGTTTAATTTGAACTTAAGAATAGATTAGGAGTTAAAAAAATAATTCAAATTACTAATCAATTAAAGAGAAAGAGATGTGAGATATGATATGTTAATCCATTGAGAGCTTAAAAGAAGAAAAAAAAATATTTTTAATATTTTTTTAAATAAGGGTAATTTTAAAATAAATAATATTAAGTGAAAAATTGGGGATTTGTATTTCAAAGTTAATATTGAAAAAATGATGAAATAAATTCTACTTGGATTTTTGACACTCCACATTCTTTAGAGATTTTTCTTTTTTAAATAAAAGAGAAAAGAAAAGACAACAATGCTTTTTTTTTTTTTTGGTTGGAAACAATACAAATTAGAATCTTACTATTAACTCTCCTTGATGAAATTATGAAGTCAAAAATTCTATTTGACTTTGGTTATGAGTCTTTGATCCCTTGACCAATTTTGATTTTTATTAGATTTTTGATTGTATCAAAAAGATTAAAATATTCATATTTATATTATAGTGTAATACAATACAAAATAATTTTGTGTAATACATGACACTATAATGTAGTATAAGATATTCTCATATAATATATGATAGTATCATGTAATATGTGATAGTATAGTGTAATGCATGACTTGATTGTGAATGATAAGTTAAAGTTTTTAGAATTAAGAGTGAATAATGAGTTAGAGTTTTGAGAGTCGAAAGTGAATGATGTGTTAAAGTTTTAGAGTGGATAGTAAATGAGACTAAAATATTTGTAAGAATTTTTTATATATATATATTTTATTACAACAAAAAAGATATTATTTAATTAATTTTATAATCTAAATTTTATCATGAGATTCAAATTTTATGATCGAACCCCTCTATGAGTCTTCTTAAAAAAATTTCTGAAGTTATCAACTTTATCATAGTATTAAAAGAATTATATTTTACCAATGATTTCAAGTAGTAATATTTAAATTATACCCTCTACCTTATTATGTCTGATTCCAAGTATTCAACGTCAATCAATACATGTCAAAGTCAACTAAAGACTATCGGTAAATATATCAATAAATACAAATACTTGTTAGTTGTTACTCCATTGTGGCGTCATCTGCATTGAATGCATGAATGAAACCAGAAATTTTTTTTTTTAAATGTTAATTAGGTGTTGTTAGACTTGCAATTGAGAAGAATTAAATAAAACACACAACAGATGAGCCTTGGCTGACTTTTGGTGATGAAAATAACATGCAACAAGTTTTGTTTAGACAATTTTACCGCCCTAAAAATTTGAGCCTTCTCTGGTGTCACATTGTTAATTTCTGCAGTCAAGGGGAAGTTCAGGTTCCATTCAACACTGAGGACAATCTTGTAAAAGCTTAACCAGACAATCACCACTTTTTAATATATAAATTTTTTTGTTTGGGCACGTTTGTTTTCTTCCGAGTATGTTAGCCTAAATATTCTAATATATATATGCGCGTGTTTATCTTCAATCTCTGATGTATAATGTACTGCAGAGAAAAAGTTACACCAGGTAAGCAAAATGGTCTAATTATATATTTTCTCTCCTCTTGGAATTTCCCTATAAACCAAAACTGGATTTCTAGATTGTTTCTTGTAGTCCATGATTCTCAACTGTTTCTTGTAGTTCATTATTTGGATTCTTTGCATACAGTTTTGTAATTTTAAGTGTTTCTAGTATAGGCTGCCTTAAATTCTAGTAATTAGAAGTTTTAAGGTATGGTTCTGCATTTTGATTCTTGCTTGAGATGTACAAGTTTCTCACAACATTTTTTCTCTGTTCTGTGCTCAATTTATAATCTTGTTTATCAATATTAGACATATTTCTCATGATTCTAGCATAATTTGGAGTGATTCCTTAATTGGGATTGTAAATTTTGTAAATCTGCTCCTTTCCTGTTGGAGATATAAGGTGATTGGAAGTAGGTTAACTCCTTGGAAGTATTGCGCTACTTGACAAAATTTAATTTTCCTTGAGAACTTTAAAGAGCAAGAATAGTGGCACTCTTGAAAGGCAATTGGTAAATGAAACTGAGTTTGCTACTGAGTTCGGCTCTATCTTGATCTTTAGGAACTGGTCTCTCTATTCAAAGACATTAACATTCTAGCTGTTCTGCCAAGTGCTAGGCTGGCTGCTTGATGTTTTAAAGTGTTTGATGAAGTAGCTTCATGGAGGACAAGTGTGAAATTAAGAAAGATGTTACAGAAGTAATTTTCTTCACATAACGCTTGCTTTTGATCTTGCCTTTTGTCTTCGGATACTGCAATCTTGCTTACAATTTGGCTGTATTTTGGCTTGTTCAGTTAATAGGCCATACACCGTTAGTGTATCTCAATAATGTTGTGGATGGTTGTGTAGCTCGTATTGCTGCCAAGCTAGAAATGATGCAACCTTGCTCTAGTGTCAAAGACAGGTTAATAACTTTCTCATTTGTTAGTCACTAATTGATTGTATTGTTGGCGTATGTGGGCATATGATGCTAATATTATATTGGAGGTCATAGATTTGGTTTTCATTGTTTTACGTGCAGAATTGCTTATAGTATGATCAAAGATGCAGAGGATAAGGGCTTAATAACACCAGGAAAGGTATTTAGTGGAAATTCTCCGATTCTAAAGTTGATTAATCATAAAAAAATTTCAGTATGAACTTAGTCTTTTTGTTTTTAGTCAACATTAATAACTTGAACGAAGCCCATCCTGCTTCTTAAAATTTGAAGAGCCTCGTTTGTCTTCCAAGACTTCTGCTTAAGCTGGGTTTACACTGCTCAAGTTGATTGTGTATCTTTGATAAACATCTCAACTAAAAAATTTGCTGTCTGGATATGTTTCAATGTTGCTGGTTAAAGACTGTCCTCCTTGAGATGACTAGTGGAAACACCGGCATTGGATTGGCCTTCATTGCAGCATCAAGGGGTTACAAACTTATCATTGTAATGCCATCAAAATATAGTATTGAGAGAAGAATAGTTCTCAGAGCTTTGGGAGCTGAGATTTATCTTGTAGATCCAGCAATGGGCTTTGAAGGGATTGTTGAAAAGTGTGAAAAGATACTCAACAGAACACCTAATGGTTATATGCTTCGACAATTTGAAAATCCTGCCAATCCAGAGGTATTCTTTTCATTGATATTATAACATAGGTTGACATTTGAAAGGGTTTATTAATCTTTTTGTTGTCAAATGTGTAGATCCATTATGAGACAACTGGCCCAGAGATATGGAATGACTCCGGAGGGAAGGTTGATGCATTTATAGCAGGGATAGGAACTGGTGGTACTGTAACTGGTGCCGGGAGATTCCTTAAAGAAAAGAACCCAAATATAAAGGTTATCTTGAGGGTATTGTTTATATGCAAACATGACTGGAAAAGCTAGAAAAAAAAAAAAAAACACCAAGGTGCTGATTATTCATTATAATGCTTTGTTTTCCAGGTATATGGCATAGAACCATCTGAAAGTGCAATCTTAAATGGAGGAAAACCTGGTTAGCTACTCCTTTTTTTTTTTTTTTCAGTTATATAATATGTTTATTTATTTCATGCCATATTTTGTTCTTTATGTTCTTTTGTATCCGCATTGCATAATTTCACATTTGAAAGATTTTAAAGTGGTTTAAAGCGAGTGATTGCATCAAAACATTGCACAGTTTCAGAATTTCATTGGTGCAAAATTTAGTCAGAACACCAGCAGTCTTATAACTCTTATCATATTTGACAAGACTAGAAACTTTGAGCAGTATTTTCTTTGTGAATATGAAAGGTTCTTTGAACATTCTTGCTTTTCCTGTTTTCTTCCAAGTTCTGTTTTGCAGACTTCATATGAACTTTATGTTGACACTTTCTGTGTAAGTTGTTGCATAAATTTTCTTCTACACCTTCCTGAGATGGGTATCATTTCCTGATTGGTGTACATTGCACGCTGCAACATGTTATAGGAAAGCATCTGATCCAGGGTATTGGTACTGGTATCATCCCTCCTGTTTTGGACGTTGCCATGCTTGATGAAGTTATTACAGTAAGTCTTAAGATCCAATTGTAGGTTAGTTACTTTGGATTGGGTGATTGGCATGTAAAATTTATTTTCCAGTTCTAGATTTCTGCTTTTGTATTTTAACAAACTTACTCAATTGATTGCAAAAATCATTTTCAGGTATCGAGTGTGGAAGCTATTGAAACTACTAAGCAGCTTGCCCTGAAGGAAGGTTTGCTGGTGCGTATGTGATTTAAATATTGCTTTGAGTTCTTATGCTCCATCTTTTGCATTCTATAATTTCTGTCCCAGATTTTGTCCCTTTGATTGCTAACTGTTGAACAATTCTTTGGCAGGTTGGAATATCTTCTGGTGCAGCAGCAGCAGCTGCTATACGAGTAGCAAAGAGGCCTGAAAATGCTGGGAAACTCATCGTTGTAAGTTTGATTTTCTTTGCTAAATATATAAACTGTACTTCACTTAGTGTAAACAGTTTTCAACTTCATAATTTGTACTAAACTATATTAACCACGCCATTTCTTCGGATTCTTGTGCAGGTGATTTTCCCCAGTGCTGGAGAGCGTTATCTATCCACAGCATTGTTTGAATCCATTAGACAGGAAGTGCAAAATATGCCCATTGATTAAGATGTCACTGAGTTTAGTAAGCAGCTGCCTGTATTTAGGACAAACATCCCAGTGTTTTCGGCATGAGCCAGCCTATGTTTACTTATCTATTTCCCGTCTGTATTTTAGTTCTTCTGAAGCTGTGACAGCTAGATTCTAGAGAATGGAACCAAGCCTTCAACAGAAGAAGATTCAATATATTCTGTATGTGCAATTGCAATTTAGATAACCACTCTGTTAATAACACAATGCATTGTAAAATAATCTCAAAGTTGCTTGCTTTTGATAGGAAGGTTTGGACAAGTTTGACAGATAGTTGTTTGTTGTTGTTTGCATCTAACTTAAATTCTGCAATGAAAATTATACCTTATAAACACCTAAATTTAAAAACCAAATGAGCATTTATGATCACTAATGACAGTTCTAAGTAAAATGAGTTGTTCAAACACTCTAATTAGTCCATAATTATACAGGGAGTTTATTATATATTAACGACTTGATTTAGTTCCATAACTAGAAGTTAACATTTAATGCATTCTCAAGTAAATAGTTTCACTCTCTCTTTGTTCAGTGACGTGATGGAATTTATGCGGATAATACAATCAGAGAGCTAATTACTGGACAGGTTGTGTTACAGGCATGCCATCGCTGTGCAAAACCGAAGCTAAAGTGTATAAACATGTTCGAAAGCTTTTGTATTGTTTCCGCATGAAATTGTTAAAAGTATAATAAATTCTATTGTTGAGCCGTTACTGTGCAGAATCAGATTTTTCTATATTAATCTTGTTATATTATACTAAGAAAGAATACCTATTTATATACATTAGACCTAAGAAAAAGCAGAAAATGAAACTAGGATATTCAAACTAGTATCCCTAAAATTAAGAACTAAATATCCTAAATTCAACTAAATCTCCTAAATTCAACACATAGTCGTAAAATACAATTATCATAAAAATAGTCAACACAATCTGTAAAGTACAATTAATATCTGCAACACTCTCCCTCAAGCTAGAGCATAGATGTTCTTCATGCCCGACTTGCATACAAACTCTTCAAACTTATGTCCGGTACTCCTTTTGTCAACATATCTGCAGTTTGTTGTCCCGTAGAATATACACCAAACAAATAATTCCATTTTCCAGTTCTTTTTGATGAAATGCCTGGTCTACCTCCACATGTTTTGTCCTATCATGATGGACGGGATTATGAGCGATATTAATTGCTGCCTTGTTGTCACGATGAAAGTTGCATAGGATTGTCTTTGATTAGTTGTAGTTCCTCGAGAACACGTTTTATCCACATTAGCTCACATCTCGCATGTGCTAGTGCTCGAAATTCGCTTACGCACCGCTCGTGCCACTACGCTTGCTTTCGCTTCTCCAAGTCACAAGGCTTCCCATACCTTAGTACAATAACTTGTTGTGGACTTCCTATCCATGACATTTCCAGCTCAATCCGCATCAACAAATGCTTCTACATTTCTTTTTCTCCTTCTCAAAATAAAGTCCTTTTCTCGGTGTTGACTTCAAGTATTGAGTATCCCGTTTATTGCCACTAAGTGAGCTTCTCTGGAGAGTGCATGAACTAGCTCACTAAGCTAACTCGCAAAAGCAATATCAGTCCGGAATGGGAAAGGTAGGTTAATCTTCCTACTAGTCTTTGATATCCCCTCTCCACGGGTGCACCATTTTCTTCAAGACCCAACTTGCTATTTGGTTCAACTGGTGTGGCAGACGAGTTTACTGATCAATCATGCCAGCTTCCTTTAGCAAATCTAAGGTGTATTTCAGTTGTGTAACTAGAATTCCTTTAATTGTTCTAGCCACCTCCATTCCCAAAAATAACGTAGCGGTCCAAGATCCTTAATTTCAAATTCACGAGCCAATTTTGTCTTCAAATCTTCCACTCATCTTTGTCATCCCTCGTGAGTATAATATCGTCAACATACACAATCAAAATAGCTAACTTCCTTCTATGGACCGTTTATAGAACATAGTGTGATCGGCTTGCCTCGAGAGTATCCATGGAACTTCAAGACTTTCCCAAATCATGTCAAACTAGGCCCTAGGAGACTGTTTAAGGCCAGTAGAGACTTTTTAATCGACAAACTCTTCCAAAGAGGTTCTTTTCTTCGAAACCAGTGGCGATATCCATATACACTTCATCTTCCAATTCTCCATTCAAGAAAGCATTCTTGATATCAAGTTGGTTGAGAGGCCAATCTGAATTTGCAGCAGAGAGAGAAGAATCCTAACAAGTATTAAGCTTTGCCATCTGGGCAAAAGTCTCAGGTAGTCCACTCCATAGGTTTGTGTGAAACCCTTCGCCACAAGTTTTGCTTTATACCGTCCACACTTCCATCGACCTTACATTTAATTGTAAATACCCATTTGCATCCCACGATCCTCTTGTCTTTAGGTCTTGGTACAAGATCCAATGTGTTATTCTTTATTAAGGTCGTCATTTCTTCTTGGACGACTTTCTTCCACTCATTTGACTTAAGAGCTTCATGGATGTTTCTTGGAATAGTGGTATTGGATATATTGGCTACAAAGCTCTTATACTCCTTTGATGATTTACATATGACAAGAACTTATAGATAGGATGCTTGGTGCAATTTCTCACTCCTTTCCTTATCGCATAGATAAACCGTCGTGGACTTCGAATTTCCTTCTCAACGATGCTCGATAGGTGAGTTTTGATCCTCCCTCGGTTCGGATCTTGGTTCCGCTTGGTCTATAAGTGGTACTGCACTCTTGAGTTTTATTATTTCTTCGTGAATAGACACGAAACTCGCTTATTGGTTCCTCCAAATGTGAATTTGCATTTCCTCTTCATTCATTAGTGATGTTATTGGTTGAGGTAGGTTATGATGAAGGTCCAGTAATAAGTAGCGAGTATTTTGTAGATCCGAAGCGGTATAGAATCATTTTCCAGATTTGATTTTAGGTCGGAATTACTCGGACAAATTAAGTTTTAAGTCTAAAATTATCGAGCGATTGGGTTCTAGACTGGAATTATGGGGTAGATTAGGTTCTAAAATATCAAGAAGATTGGGTTCTAGACTGGAATTATGGGGTAGATTAGGTTCTAAGATGTTAAGAAGGCTCCAAGAGTTATCTTCTCTCAAATTCCCCCTCTGAAGAGAATTATTAGAGTAGAAAGGTTGATTTTCAAAGAATTTAACATCCATAGTGACAAATAATTTCTTTGTTTGAGGATTATAGCACTTGTACCCTTTCTTGGTAGGAGAATATCCTAGAAACAGACATTTGATGGCTCTAGGAGATAACTTCGTTCTTTGATGACTCGGAAGATATACAAAGGCTGTACAACCAAAGGTTTTGAGTGCAAGATTAGAGGTAACAAGGTGATTTTGTGGGTAACTTTTAAGAAAAACAGAAATAGGTGTCTTGAATCTAAGAACTCGGGAGGGCATACGGTTTATGAGATAAGTTGTTGTAAGAATGACTTCCCCCCAATATATATTTGGTACATTGGTTGTGAACATAATGGCCCTAGCAACTTCTAAAAAGTGTCTGTTTTTTCTTTCTGCAATCCCATTTTGTTGTGGTGTTCCTGTACAAGAACTTTGGTGGACAATTCTTTGTTGTGACAGGTAACTTCCTAAAATAGAATTGAAATATTCGGTTCCATTATCTGTGCGAAGTACACGAATGTCAGTTTGAAACTGAGTTTTTACCATAGCATGGAACTGCTTAAAGGTTTGTCCAAGATCGATTTTTCCTTTAAAAGATATACCCAAGTTGTCATAGAGTGATCATCTATGAATGTAATGAACCATTTGGTTTTGATAGATTGTTAACCTCGAGGGATCCCAAATATCACTATGAATCAAAGAGAAAGGTTGGGATGATTTATAAGGACGAGCAAGAAATGGAACACGTGTTTGTTTAGCTATTTGACAAAAATCACAATGTAATAAACTCAAATCTTTATTTTTGAATAAGGAAGGACATAAGGTTTTTAGATATGGAAAGCTAGGATGGCTTAACCTATAATGCCACAACATTATTTCGGGAGAAACAAATTCACATTTAGAGACTTGAGCTTGTCCTTTCACGGGCCCTTTATTTTCAAGATAGTATGACCCTCACATTCCTTCGCATTCCCAATCATCCTCCCCAAGATTGGATCCCGAAATAAACATTTAGAACCACGAATTTAGCTACACAGCTTGTGTCCTTGATAAGTTTACTAACCGAAAGAAGATTGCACTTAAGATTTGGGACATGTAAACCGAAAAAGAGTGAGACAATCGATAGTTTTATTGTTCCTTTTCCAACGAATGATGGATAATGATCCATTAGCAATCCTCACTTTATAGTTACTCGGACATGGAGTGTAACTAGAAAAAATTGAGAAGACCACGTCATATGGTCCGAGGCCCTCGAATCAACAATCCAATGACTCTGTTTGAGGATTGGATGTTAAAGACCGATGGATTACCTGTTTGGGCTACATTACAAGTAGAGGAGGACATGGCATTCCGTTTTGTTTGTTGATTTTGTATGAAGAGTCTGCTGAAGATCTCAAATTGATCTTTTGTGAGGAAAACCGATTAGTTTTCTCTGTCACCATTCCCTTGCTTCTGTCTGGCGTTTTGGTTTCCAATCTGCTGGCTTTCCATGAAGCTTCCAAGATGAGTCTCGTGTATGTCCTTTATTATGACAATAATCACAATAGGGACGTACTTCATGTTTTGTCCCTTTTGTCGCTTGGTTGATCTATCTTTCCGGTCACCAACGTCGATCTCTATATTTTTGTCCCATCACGACTCTCTTTCGACTTTCTTCACGCCGCACCTCGGAAAAAGCTTCCGGATAGATGGCAAAGGATTCTTTCCTAGTATTCCGCCACGAACTTCATCAAGTTCTTTGTTGAGTCCATAAAGGAAATCAAAGAGGCGTTCTTTATCTAACATCCTCTTATAGTTGATGGCATCTTCGAACAATGCCATTGGGATTCATAGTAGAGGTCAAGTTCCTGCTATATATTGTGCAAAGAATCGAAATATTGAGTCACCGATAGACTCCTTGCTTTTGGTCACGTAATCGTGACTTGATTTCAAAGAGTTGAGCTGCATTCCCAAGGTCGGAAAAGGTTTCACTATGACTTCCCAAAGCTCCTTAGCGGTTGGTAGGAAGAGATAAGTCCTACCAATCTCCACGTCCATCGAGTTGATCAACCATGCTTGCACCATTGAATTTTCAAGCATCCCATTTCGGATAATGAGGATCCGAGACATCCGGAGCTTTAGTTTCCCGTAATATGCCCTAATCGGCCTTTGCCACGAAGAAATAGGGTGACTGGATTGAGACCATTGCAAAAATTTCTGCCATTTAACTTATGCAGAGTTATTTGCAAAGATGGGTTTTCAAGACTTAGGGAGATCGAGGAGATGTCCCGCTCTATGACGTAACTAGAGAAATCTCGATTCTTGTGCGAGGCTCGTTGTCTTTTCCATTGGAAGGATTGAGACTTTGAGTGGAAGGAAAAAAAAATCGAGGCTTGGATCAAAAGAGTCGCTCCGATACCATGTGCAGAATCAGATTTTTCTATATTAATCTTATTATATTATACTAAGAATGAATACTTATTTATATACATTAGACCTAAGAAAAAAACAGAAAATGAAACTAGGATATTCAAACTAGTATCCCTGAAAATTAGGAACTAAATCTCCTAAATTCAACACATAGCTGTAAAATACAGCTATCATAAAAAATAGTCAACACAACTGTAAAGTACAACTAATATCTGCAACAGTTACCTATAAGCTTAAGGTTTTGGTTGGGTAAGAGACTTTTGCCATCACGAGGAACAATTGTCTCTTGCCAACTTTATCTGACTAATTTCTAAGAAAAGCATCTTACCAACTTATGTTCTAATGGTCTAAATAAGCAAAATTTTCTTCCTCTTTAAGCAACTCCTGCTGAATATACAAAAAGACATTTTATCCTCCCTTTTTTAGTAATTCCTGCAGTATAGACAAAATGTCAGCATGGTAATTAAATTTATTACACCTACACTCTTTTGCATTTAATTTTAAGGCCACATTAATAATGAGTCCATGTCACCTGCCATCTATTCTTTAGCTTGCCAACCATAAATAGCTGTGATTGTTGCATAAATTTGACAGTTCAGTGTTCTTGAGTTGTTGCAGCAATTGTATTTAGGTACTTGAAGTTTTTCTTTGTGTTTGTTTTCATTTTTGTTCTACTGATGTGTATCATTTTCTTCGTAGGCTTACTCATACAACTAATGTAATTTCTTGGCACCTTTTAGCCTTCTTGAATGGAAGTTTTGGAATTCTTTGTTCGGTTTCTTCGAACATGAATTTGCTTCCCCATTTGATGTTTGTTAATCTTTTGACTTCTAACACTCTTTAACTATTTTTTCAGCCAAGGGAAAAATGGGATCAGAGAAGTGTGCCATTGCAAATGATATAACCGAAGTAAAATGCCTTCATCTAATTCTGATTTTTCACGTTTTCTTCATATGGTCTGAAATTTCTTATTTGTTGCATCTATTATTATCAGTTGATAGGCAATACTCCAATGGTTTACCTCAACAATATCGTGGATGGTTGCGTGGCACGTATAGCTGCTAAGCTAGAGATGTTGGAACCCTGTTCTAGTGTCAAAGACAGGTAATACTTGAAACTTCACTCTTCTTAATCTTCCGTTGATCTTTCTTTTTGGCAGTATCTTAGTAGTAATTGATATTGAAAATTATCTTTGTACTAATTTTTATTTTTGTTATTTTCTCCAAATTGTTTGATTTTCTCTTCATACAAGTTGGTTTCAATAACTGACATGCAGGGTTGCATTTAGTATGATCAAAGATGCTGAAGAGAAGGGCCTTATCACACCAGGGAAGGTTGTTAACTTTCTTTTTTAATTCTATCAAGAAATTATCAAAATAGTTTAAGAGTTATTGTGATTTATAAGCATACTAGAATGAAAATGAACTGGGAAGTACTTTTGGGACTAATCACTTTTCCATGTGAATGAATTAAGACTGTCCTCATCGAGTGTACAAGTGGAAATACCGGCATAGGGATGGCGTGCTTTGCAGCAGCTAAGGGTTACGAGCTCATTCTTGTCATGCCTGCTTTCATGAGCATTGAGAAGAGAATAATTCTCCAGGCATATGGAGCTCAGTTGATTCTCACAAATCCAGAGATGGGTATTGTTGAGGAATTTCGTATTGTTGAAGAGCTACTGAATAAGATACCTAACAGTTTTAATCCCCACCAATTCAAAAATCCTGCCAATCCAAAGGTATGTTATATGTATGCTTTCCTTGGCTATAAGGCTCCTGATAAAACATACTAATCAGCTGTTTATGCAGACTCATTATGAAACTACTGGTCCAGAAATCTGGGAAGGCACAAGAGGGCAAGTTGATATTATTGTATCTGGAATAGGGACTGGGGGTACAATATCTGGTGTTGGGAATTTCCTCAAAATGAAAAATCCAGAGGTCAAGGTATTATTATTTATGCTTGAGTTTTGAAATAGTTGAATTACCTTTTCTTGTGTAAGCAACTGTTCTTGATTTTTAATTCTTTCTGTTGATTTCGATTTTTTTTTTTTGCTCTGCCTTAAGGTTTATGGTGTTGAACCGGCTGAAAGTGCAATTCTGAATGGTGGAAAGGCTGGTGAGTTCTGAAAATTCATTTCATTCAATTTTTGGTAATATTATCTTGCAGCATTAATAATATGCTAGGATCTTGGCATTCCTGTATGCATGGCAGCATCAATGTGCTGCAGCAACTTCTGTTCAAAACTGATTTTGACACACTATATGAATATAATGTGGTTATAGGGCATCATAAGATTCAAGGAATCGGGGTTGGCTTTGTCCCCAGTGTTTTAGATGTCAGCATTCTTGATGAAGTTGTTCGAGTAAGTTTCCAAACCCTTGTAAGTCAACTCGCTATTTAAGAAAAGCACTTTCGAATCTACAAGTGTTTGTTCATATATAATAATTTAGATTCTGGTTACAAATTTCCCATTTCTGACATAATAACAGCATTGTGCCTGCCCCATTTTCTTTTATGTCTCTTTTCATGCTTCTTTCTCCCTTGCAGTTTTTAAGATGATAACATATGACTTCGTATATAGGAATTTGAATTTACATTTCTTGGTCTGTCAGACTGATAATTTTTCATATCTTAAGGTAACAAGCAATGAAGCCATTCAAACAGCTAAGCTTCTTGGCACAAAAGAAGGTTTGCTGGTAAGTGCAATCTTCTAGGCATTTCTAGTCTCCCTCTGTAAAATCGCCACTAGGAAAAAATTGAGGAAATAAAAGAACCAACATACAAAAAATTACTTTTCAAATATGTAAAGCTTAAATATATGTTCTGCTGTGATGTAGGCTTACATGGCATCCAATTGATGATGGTGTTTGTGTTTATAAATATTGCAGGTAGGGATATCATCTGGCGCTGCAGCAGCTGCTGCAATTAAGATAGCCAAAAGGGCTGAAAATGCTGGAAAACTCATTGTTGTAAGCTCATTCAAATTCTTCAAGTTGATTGCATTCATTTTCATTTCACATGGCCAACAGTACATGTTTACCATATTCATTTGGACAAGCTCTGAACTTGCCACATAGAAAACATAAATTTAGCTGTTAGATAATCCTCATATCAGCTAGCATTTTCTTCAACATGATTTAATAAGAGTCCTTATGATGCCAGTTCAAGCTTCAGCATCATCGAGATAAAAATCATTGACTCAGCTCAATAACTGCTTCTCTCAATCATTGCAGGTGATCTTTCCAAGCTCGGGAGAGCGGTATCTGTCATCTGAGATGTTTGATGTTGAGAGGCAGGCAGCAGAAAACATGACTTATGTCTCAAAAATTGCCTAATGTTTGAGTTTCAGACCTAAAATGGAGCCAATATGCTCTCAAAATAAAGTTATGCTCCTGAGCTGTAATAGTAGTAGCAGTGAAAGAGAGGATTTGTTTACTTTTGCTTCTGTAATACTAATGCACAATTGACAATTTGGTTGGTTCCATTATAAATGTGATGCATTCCTTGAACTCTTTTAATCAAATCAATAAATTTGGTTGATAGCTGCAGCTTGCTAATTTTCAATACCATCAAACTTGTTTTTAAATAATTAAAGGCACTTTTATACTGAATTTGTAGTGCTTGCACCACAAGAAAAATAAAAAAATATTTTACAAGGTCCAAAAAACCATCTGAAGTTCTTATAGAAAAGCAAGTTTTTTAGCATATAGATACTTGGAAGTGTTTTCCAAAAACGGATCGTGTGTATGCTTTTGCAGAAGCGTTTTTGTGAAACTTAAAAAAGCCTATTGATGAAAGCAATCCCAAACACTGAACTACTATTTTGGCTACATCCTACATAATAAATATACTACGCCTAAGATTTAAAATGGGCTTGGTCGGTTTGGCAACGCCAAGCACAGGGTCAACTTTAGCGGACGGGGCCGAGCCTGAGCCCATAAACTCCTTCCTCTCCATTCACACGTGTCACGGCAAGTGACAAATCCCTCTCACAACAGATCTCCTCACCCGCGCGCACAAGGCGCAACATTCCATTTCCATTTCCGTTTCTTACACCAACACGCACAGATCTCTGAGAGAGCTTCGAATATGGCTTTGATGGCCGTATTAGAATCCGATCTTCGAGCTCTCTCCGCTGAAGCTCGCCGTCGCTATCCCGCCGTCAAGGACGGAGCTGAGCACGCGATCTTGAAGGTCACAATTCTCAGTTGTTTTTGTTTTTAAATGAAATACGAAGTAAATGCTGCTATTTTTTTAATTTAAATTTAAATTTCGCGTTTTAGAAATCTGAGAAAATCGCTGCATCTGTTTGCAAACTGAGAAACCGAAAAAGCAACTTTATTTAGTTGCTTTTTCGGTTTTGGAAAACAGTGGTCGTTTTTGTTTAGTTTATAAGAAAGCTTTGGATTCGATTGAATTTTTTTCTATTGACTCAGCTTGATGCAGTCACGTTATTGGAATTGGTAGTCTGTTAGGTTTTGAAATGAATTGCTGTATCTTTTGGTTGGTAAGAGTATGTTGAACTATACTATTGTAAATTGGTGAAATTTTGACATGATTATGGCCAATGTTGATGAGCTATGAAGTTAGTAAATTGATTTCAATTTGACGTGGATTTGTAATCACTGCAGCTTCGATCGCTGTCGAGTCCAAGTGAACTTGCACAGAGTGAAGACATACTGCGGATATTTTTAATGGCTTGTGAAGTTAGAACTGTGAAACTAAGTGTTATTGGACTTTCATGTATACAAAAACTTATATCTCATGATGCGGTTGCTCCGTCAGCACTCAAGGAGATATTTTCTATGTTAAAAAATGTAAGTGATCTCTTGATTTGGCATGTTGATGTGCTTGTTGCTAAAAATTCATTGATATATTAGAACAATATTTGCTTAATAATTCTAATTATGCTATTCTTACTTCTTGCAGCATGCTGAAATGGCAGATGAGAGTGTTCAGCTGAAGACGTTGCAGACTATATTGATAATATTTCAGTCACGTTTGCATCCTGAGAATGAGGTGACAATTGATTTTATAAGCTTATATTCCTACTATTTGCTTACAAGCAATGGCCATTGGTTTCAGGATGTATCATTGCAGAGAGCCCAATATACATATTGGATTCCAGTTGCTAACTGAGAATATCTTACTGAAGAACACAAGTTCAAAATATTCTGCCAAAAATTTGTTGGTTCACCTAGGCAGACACTGCTTACATTCTGCTTTTTGAGAGTCATATTCATGAAATTAATTATCAGGTTTACCAGTTGGAACTGAATATAAATTCTCCTGATTAGAAGCGGAGTAACTTTCCCTCACTAATATTTCCCTGTAGTTTTTATTTATTTCGACAACCACTGAAAACTCTGGGATTTACTAACTTATTTTGAATCTAGATCATACATATCTATCTTAGTCTTTTCCATAGGATTTGCTTGGGTTTAACTAATTGTTTGATATATATGAGGAAAAGTAATCCTGAGACTGCTTATTGATGATACCCTTGTAATTATTTTCATTACTTAGCAACCCATCATAGATTATGGTTGTGGGACAGTGATATGTCCCCTGATTTCACATCGCATTTCTGTCTTAATGAATTTAATCTTCACCATGTTTCTGACATCTTGGGAGAAGTGGCTAAACATGCTTAATTGACATTTAAAAGTTCCCATTTGGTTCGTGCAACTGATGGTATGTGTGGGAGTGACTGTGTGATTAGATATCTGCCCTGGATTAAGGCCCACATTTTCCATTCCTTGCACCCTCCTTTCTACGACTTATATTTCTAGTTTTAAGTTTTGTTACTTTTTGTTAATTTCAGGACAATATGGCCCAAGCTCTTGGTATCTGTCTTCGGCTTCTTGAGAACAACAGATCTTCTGACAGTGTAAGGAAGTAAGTTACCTTGTCAGCCAAGAGCATTATTAACTGCCAGCTTCTTTTAGTCTTGTGTTCTTCATCAACTTTGGCTGTGTTCTGGAGATGTTACTCTCCTTCTCTGATTGTTTTTATGTAAATCTGTTGTAGTACTGCTGCAGCTACATTCAGACAAGCGGTAGCCCTGATCTTTGATCATGTTGTTTGTGCTGAGTCCCTTCCTATGGGGAAGTTTGGTTCTGGAGCTCACATCACTAGAACCAATTCAGTTACTGGTGATGTCAATCGCAGTATCAATCATTCAGAGTATGTTTTCTTTGATTTATCCACTCAACATTTTGTGCACCAGTGTATCTGGTCAATAATTTTGGATACTGACATTTGCATTCCTACATTTATGTATCCTTTGTGTATGTTTGTATTGTTAGTAGTATGTGATATCATATGTGTAAATTTGTAGGCCTTATAAATGTGCACTCTAGTACTTGCACTTATCTAACTTAAGCATGAACAGGTCATTGGAGCATGAATTTGCTTCTGAAGGTCCATCATTAAGGAGGGAGACTCTAACTAAAGCTGGAAAGCTTGGGCTTCATCTGCTTGAAGACCTGACAGCTCTTGCTGCAGGTGGATCTGTATGTGCTAGATTGAAACTACCAAATTTTCTCAAAGAAAAAGAGGGAAAAAAACTACCAATGGCATTATTAGCCAAATATTGTTTAGAGTTTTCAGAGTTTATTGAACTGTTTTCAGTTGTTATTGTTCACTTTGTTAAGGCAGTTATATATTGCTTTTACCTTACAGGCTTCTTGGTTACGCGTCAATTCTCTTCAGCGGACATTTGTGCTTGATATTCTTGAGTAAGAAATCTGCCTAACGTAAAACTTTGTTTCTAGTTTATTTGTGGTCTGCTGATGCAAGAGGACCTGAACACTTACTGATCCAACTTTATTTTTTCTCTTTGTAATCAAAACAAAATCATCTTATGGAATTTTAAATCTAGGTTTTTTAACACATGAAAATATATCTGCTTCTTCCAATATCTTCATTATTAAATAGAAAGGCTTGTATAAACTTATTGGTTGGTTTACACTGGTACTTTTAGATAAAGAACAGCTATAGAACGACTTTTAAGGCTATGATAGTCTATTTTTCTGTTGTCACTGCCATGGCGGGAGAAATGAAATTTTCCAGGATGTCTGTGTTCTTTGTAAGAAGTATTCTGCTAGTGAATTCAACTGCTGTGTTCTTATGTATATTTTACAAAAGTGTTGATGCTTGCATGTACAGGTTCATTCTATCCAATCATGTTTCTCTTTTCAGGATGTTAGTGTCGTATGAGCAGGTGATTATAAAAATCAGTGAGCAAGAACATTCATCTATCTTTTGTATTAGCATGCTAGTAAAACTTTTATAGTTGAAAAGTTTCTGTGGAGCAGGTTTTGCGTCACCAGATTTGTTCCCTTTTAATGACTTCACTACGCACCAATGTTGAGGTAACTGTTCTTGATAATTGGTAACTTAAATAACCTTCTCTTTAACTATCTTGATCATTATTTCTTGTGGTGTTTTACATTCTCTATTTTTATTTTATTTTATTCAGATAGAAGGTGAGACTGGGGAGCCCTATTTTCGTCGCTTGGTCTTGCGGTCAGTTGCTCATATTATCAGGCTGTACAGTTCATCGCTTATTACCGAATGTGAGGTATGCATAATTTTTTTTGTACTTTTATGCTTCAATTGGCATGAAAAGATCATAGAAAAAGTAAACATATGACTTTAGTTTTTAATCTATTTTTAGAGTGGTTAATTGCTTATTTTTATTAATATCTTCTTGCTCCAATATTCTGGCTTTGAGAGTGCAAGCTTCTATTCTACTTTTCAATTCTAAAAATGCCAAAGAAGGTTGAAATGCAAATACTTGTGGAGTTTACCAGCTAGTGAATTGTAGTTTGAATGCTATTTAACTAAAGTTGCTTGAAAAACATGCTGTTTGTCTTGTTGTCATGCCACGTTTCAGTTCATTCCTTTGAGGAGGACGTTACGAATGATTGTTCATCAACGCGGACTACTTAAAGAAGTGCTGTATCTACATTTTTTAATTTTTTTTTTTTCAAATGACAGGTTAAAGTAAATGTTTTATTCTTACCTTTCATTTATGTTCACCCATGAGTTGTCTTAAGGTTTTGAATTAAGTCATATTTCTCAGCCCCCTTTTTCCCGTATATGCCCTGCCGTCATATTGTGCTGTATATGTTAGTTTTCTATTACTAATTCAACAACAGTTATTTTCATATGCAGGTATTTCTTAGTATGTTGGTGAAGGTTGCATTTCTTGATCTGCCTCTGTGGCATCGCATTCTGGTTCTTGAGATCTTGAGGGTAATCTCAACAACTTAGATATTGCTATAGTATTTATTCCTACTTATATACATAAAACAATGACTGACTACTTAGTTGCTTTTAACTTTTATCTGAAATAAGAGGCGGTGGAATTTCGCAGGGTTTTTGTGTGGAGGCACGGACGTTGCGAATTCTTTTCCAGAACTTTGATATGTAAGCTACATATCTCTGGATGAACATTTTTTTTCACATATGTTGTAAACTTATAGTAGACAAAACTGAAAGAGATACAACGTTCACACATAATTTCTTTCAAATATTTGCTAATTATGACACACTGAGTCTAGCCAGCACAGGGATGTATGGCCTTTCTGTTGGCACCATTCTGCTTTTAATGGTATTTAATCAGATCAGTATGGAAAGAAACTGTAGTCCTCAATAGCAGTCAACTATCTTGTATAAAGGTGCAACATTGCTTGAGAAATGTCCAATCTGATATGTAATGAACAGAAAAATGGCTGTATTTATGGAGGGGTTGCTCAGTACCATCCAATCCTGCTAGCCTATATGGAACCACTCTTGATAATGCAGTTTTCAGGCCCTTTAATTTAATCTAATTGAACTTCAAGAGCCATTTTACAAGCTGCAAAGGCCCTTAATTCAGCAGCCTTGTGAAAGTGGTAGAGAAATCAATTTCTATTTTTCTTGAGCTGTAACCCCAGCATGGTACAAATTAGAGGCTTCAGGAGCAATGTAAACATTCTGAAATCTGTAAATGACTTTCTTAATGCGTTGCACTTCAAACAGAAAAATCAGAAAGCATTGAAAAGATGCAACTATAAAAATAATTATTTGATATTTATGGTAATACTACTTATGGTGGCCGCCACAGATGTGATAATCAATAAATCAGTATATAATATCGTTTTATCATGTGGAAATGAAGTGTATTTTTGTCATTGTGGAGTTGGTTTTTTTTATTAAACATATTTCAAGAGACAGCAGTGTGATAAACCTTTGGCCAAATTTCAGTAGTTAAAATGTTGATTATTGATTGAGGTCCAATTAATTCTCCTCATACTAGGCTCTAGTCGTTCATGACAAAGTACATGCTGGTGTGTGATTGATACATCATTGGTAGTTAAATGAGAATTTGGTACTTTTGTAGAAATTGTTTATTCTTAGTGAATAACCTTTTTCCCTTTTGTCTTTTTGTTTTTCTGTCCACGAATGAAATCAATTTTTGGGTTGTAATATGTTTAAATTTGCTTCACATCTGCCTTGCAGGAATCCCAAGAATACAAATGTTGTGGAGGGTATGGTTAAAGCTCTTGCTCGAGTTGTTTCAAGTGTACAGGTGGAGAAATGTTTTCAATTTATCCTTTATTAATTTCTTTTGGCCTTGTCATTTATATCTGTTTATGTCCTGGTGAAAGTTGATATAATTTATTGTCTTGATTATAGCAAGACTATACCCTTCTGGCCATAGTTCCTTAAATCTATTTGTGAAAAAATTATATCAAGACATTTTTTTTAATAAGAATGTCACGGTTATTCTCAATAAAAGCATTAAGGTTACTTTATACAATGCCATCGTTTTCAGTTGCCTCAACCAGACTACAGAAGTTACTGCACCTTACTGCCCCACTTTTTATTCAATTGCTACCTCTCATTGAACCTTTTTTTTTTAAGAGGCAATTAAAAATTGTAATTTAGCAAGATATATTTGAGCCTGATTTTATTTTGTTATTTTGTTATGATGTTTTAATTCATTAGTTTCAAGAGACCAGTGAGGAGAGCCTGTCAGCTGTTGCTGGGATGTTTAGCAGCAAAGCTAAAGGTGATGACTTTCTGATTAATTATAGTTTTGATGAGAAATCATGGGCTTCGTGTTTGTCATCTTGTAATGTTTAAATTTTGACATGTCTAAAATTACTTATGATAGGCTGTGGTTTTCTTGACATCCTTGGATGGGAAAGGGGAAAATGAAAATTATTTTTTTTTTCCTCCAATCTGACAACTTGTTCTGACTTTGTGAATCTTCTTCTTGTTGGAAAAATCCTTAAACCTTTTATCCTTTTGATTGAAAAGGAATAAACTTTTGTTAAAGAAGGGACACAATCATTTCATGTTCACATATATTGATGACCACAGAAATTTAAAGCTTGTGATCTCTGCAGGAATTGAGTGGAGTCTTGATAATGATGCATCTAATGCTGCAGTCTTGGTTGCTAGTGAAGCCCATTCAATAACTTTGGCAATTGAAGGTTTATTAGGTGTTGTCTTTACTGTGGCTACATTGACAGATGAAGCAGTGGATGTTGGGGAGGTAGTTATTTATTTTTTTCTTCTGAATTTCCATTTCTTCGATGCATGTACTTACTGAATCACATCTTTTATTCTAGCTTGAATCACCTAGATGCGACCATGATCCTTTGCCAAAATGCACTGGAAAAACTGCAGTTCTTTGCATCTCTATGGTTGATTCTTTGTGGTTGACCATACTTGACGCGTTGTCCCTTATTTTGTCAAGGTTTGTAAAATTTTCTCTCAAAGGACGTTGTAGTGTTTGAAGTGATAGGTCAAAAAAGAGGATACTTATATCTGACCTGGAGTTATTTTGTAAGGTCACAAGGAGAGGCTATTATATTGGAGATATTAAAGGGATATCAAGCATTCACTCAGGTAATAATAATTTTGAATGTGAATCATTCTACTATAATGCAACTTATGGTCGTTTTATGTCACTTCGCTCGACTTTACTAAGAGATTGCATCCCTGTTGATTTGGCTATTTTATGTTTGGCCACTTCTAGTCGTTTTATGTCTGGCCACTTCTGGTCGTTTTATGTCACTTCACTCTTTTTTTTCTTTTTTTTAATCTTTATGAAAAAAGAAAGCCTGTATAAGTAGATATTCTAATATATTTTGCCTTACAGTGACAGAATCAAGAATTCTATGATATTTAATTTTATTTACCCAGCATAGATGATTATGGTATCTATTTGTTTTTGTCAGGCATGTGGAGTCCTTCATGCTGTAGAACCTTTAAACTCGTTTTTAGCATCCCTTTGCAAATTTACTATCAACATTCCCAATGAATCTGATAGAAGAAGGTAATTCTTTGCTATCAATTAACATTTTTCTGTGGCTTTTCTAAAATGGATTTGCCTGATTTCATGGTCTTATTTTGAAACTTGAAAATATGGCTCTGATGATGCTGAAATCCTGACCTAAAGTTGATATTTCAGTGCTTTGTTACTGTCTCCTGGTTCAAAACGATCCGAATCTTTAGTTGACCAGAAGGATAATGTTGTTCTTACTCCCAAGAATGTGCAGGTATTGTTTTTGGTTTAGTGAGTATGTTAGATTAAGTTCATATTTTTTAACCTAACTGGATATTATTTTCCTGCACATTTATTCTGGATCCAAAGTTTCCAAAATCTAGTTTTCTAACTATTAAATGCCTTTAATTCAATTTGTCTTCCAAATTAGGCGTTAAGGACTCTCTTCAATATTGCTCATCGACTGCACAATGTGTTAGGCCCGTCCTGGGTGTTGGTATGTTTGTCTGCTTCTACCTATGTTCTGAAATAGACAAAGTTCATAGCTTATAATTTTTCTTGCAAATAATGTAGGTCTTAGAAACTTTGGCTGCTCTGGACCGGGCTATCCATTCTCCTCATGCCACAACACAGGTAACCTTTAAATACATCACTGATTATAATATCGTCCCTTTTAGATTGAAATCATTGTAGCAAGTGAGAATAGAGTTCCGTAGCATTCCCTGAGCAGGTGCCAGAAGTGGGTTGAAAGTGGTGCCCCAAAAGAATTTGATGGTGTAACTCTAGCAGTGGGATATTTTGCTATTGTTTATATCCATGGGCTTAAATAGTAGTTGCTCTCGCATAACATTTGGATTTAAGCAAATAACAAGTAAAAACATCTTTTTGCCAGCAATTTTATTCAGAATTTAAAACCTACTGATTGCAAACTGATATCCCTTGTACTGCTGTTCTAAGTCACTGGAAAATAATGGATAACATGACAATGTAGTTTTGAAATTGGCGAAAATCATTTTGATGCCATGCGGTTTTAGCTGGTTGGCTTTGTGTGTGTGTGTGAACAATTAAGCTTATTGAAGTAATAGAGAGAAAAAGACTACAAATGTAGCTTTGCTCATATAGATGCTTTCTGCATATCTTGCTTCTTCATGTTCTAAATAAATATCTGAGGAACTCTTTTTTGATGACCCTTTGGACAACCGATTGACATTACAGATGTGGCACTTTATTATTCTTCCCCCTCTAAATTTCTCAGTTTCTTGTGGGAAAATAAATGAATATCTGAGAAAGTTGTTTATTATCAGTCATCATATAACGCTACAAATATACTGTTTTGTATCTTAAGGAGGTTTCCACAGCATCCTCAAAGCTTGCAAGAGAATCTTCTGGCCAGTACAGTGACTTCAATGTTCTCTCTTCCTTGAATTCTCAGGTAAGTTTTGTTTTTTGGTTGGTACCAAACAAATATTAGATTTCTGTATCTGTGGAAATTTCTCTCTAGAAAAAGCTAAATATCATACATTTATGATTCCCCTTGGACGAAGAAAGAATTTTATACCATGATATTCTGAAATTGACTGGTTTTCTAAAACCTTTCTTGGAATAGAAATTTGTTAGGAACTTGCCAATTTTAATTTTTATGTTTTCTGTTCTTCAGAACCAATAAACAGTTTTTATGGTTGCTATAGAGAAGTGTCCTTAGCAGAACATTTTCTTTTCTCTAATGTGCGCATGTGCGTGTGTGTTTTATACTACAATAGAAGCTTCATGTTTTAACCTAGTATCTTCTCGGTCTGCATAGCTGTTTGAGAGCTCAGCATTGATGCACATATCCGCTGTTAAATCACTGCTTTCCGCACTACGTCAGCTATCACATCAATGCATGATTGGGACTTCAAGTAGTTTTGGACCAACCTCAAGTCAGAAAATAGGAAGTATCAGCTTTTCCGTGGAAAGAATGATATCTATCCTTGTCAATAATCTTCATAGTACGTAATGTCAATTGTTTGCAGATGTTAAAATATAAATTGTACTAAATTCAGTGTTGTTAAGTTATTTATATGTTAGTTAGTAGTTCATTTGAAAATAAATTTGATGATGGATGTTATTGTTTTGGACACTCACTAACTCTTTGCCATCTCCCATATTCCTTGTTGCAGACAAGTGATTTGATATCTTTAAGTTACACTTGGTGATTTTGGTCTTTTGTATACTTTCTCCAGAATGTCACCAAAGCCTAAGCTGCACTATAAAAGTGGTCCCTGATAAACTCACATCTTATTTAGTTATTTTTATTCTTTTAGGATGCCAAGATCCTATGTTAAAAAAGAAGGGATACAAAGTAGGAATTCCCCTCGAATATGGCTTTTGGATGATATTGATATGGAATCGAGCATTATCATATTATTTCTGTCTGATAGACCTTATGCTAAGTTAGGATGTATTCATATTCTTTATGTTTTAAGCTTTTTTTCGTTTACCTCAATGTCCATCATCTACTATTACAGGGGTACAGCCACTTTGGGATCAAGTCGTCGGCCACTTTCTTGAGGTGATCATGATTTTTAATGTTGTGCATAATGCTTTTGCCATCTGTATGTATTGCTTTTTCTTACCATCACAATTCTTTTGCAGCTTGCTGATAATTCTAATCAGCATTTAAGAAATATAGCACTCGATGCATTAGATCAATCAATATGTGCTGTTTTAGGATCAGAACAGTTCCAGGATAACGCATCATCTAGTCATCATGGCACCTCTGATGAAGTGAGAACTTTAACATGGTTTATTGATAATATAACCCATATCCTACAGAAAATAGAGACTGATTATTCTCTCTCTCTAGGTTGAATCTAGGCAAGGAGAGTTGAGATCACTGGAGTGTGCTGTTATATCCCCACTAAGGGTTCTTTATTGTTCCACTGAAAGCACTGATGTTCGTGCTGGAACCTTGAAAATTCTTCTGCATGTTTTGGAGGTAATATGTCACTGATGGAAACTGTTCATAATTCAATTTCATTTTTAACTGCCTTTGCCCTTTACTTATAAAATTCCTTGCAATGTTTCCCTGCAGAGATGCGGAGAAAAATTGCGTTATAGTTGGCTAAGTATACTTGAATTGTTAAGGTATGCTGTGCACATCTTAATATTTCGCTGTTTGTAGACATTTGTATTGGGATCGTAGGGGTAAAGAGGAGTTTAAAGATGACTATTTACTGGTGGTGTGATTTTCTTTCTCCATAATTATCTTTTTCATTAAGGTCTGTAGCAGATGCATCAGAGAAGGATCTTATCACCTTGGGATTCCAGGTCAGCAAAGACCTTAGCAAGATTTTCTTTTTGAGGGAAATGCAAACTGTACTTTTGTTTTTTTTTTTCTTTCTTCTTTTCCCTGCTCTTTGATATGCAAAAATTCTTGCATGTAAGTTATATGAACAATTGTTGGATCTGTATTACATACCTATTTTAACTTCTCTGTTTTTTTGTAGAGCCTCCGTGTCATTATGAATGATGGACTAACCAGCATACCCACAGACTGCATCCATGTGTAAGATCTCAAAATTCAGCAATTTTTTCGGTAACTAATTATCAGATTATGCTGTGTAATATTCTATTTCTCTAACCATCCATGTTCATACTGTCCATCATGTGTGAACATATGATACAGTTTTCTCAAATCAGAAGCTTTTTCCTGGATCATTTTAATGAAAATTCAATTTATCAATTATACCTATAAAAATTGGAAATTTAGTATGCTAAATCATAATGCCATTTGATCGTATAAATGGCCTGTAACAAGCTTTTATCATGAATGAGGGAGAGTATTCAGTTTGTTTTCATATTTTGTTATAGGAAAAAGAAAATAAGATGTGGTTAGTTCTCTGTCAAAGTGCATATTAATTTTGCTAACAACAAAACAAAGGTAGACCTAGATATTAGGGTAGATCTTAAAATATCTATATTTTAAAAGAATTAAGAAAAGGCTCCTCCTGTTTTTACAGTGTAATAAGTTCCTGCATGTTGGGCTGATGGCATCTTAATAAGTATCCTCTGCCTAGGATTTGTGGAGTTCATTATTGCAACAGACGACTATCTTAACTGCTTCTTATGTTGGTTCATGCCACTAATGAGATGACTTCTGCAGATGTGTGGATGTTACTGGAGCATACAGTGGTCAAAAGACTGAGTTGAATATAAGCCTGACAGCAGTGGGCCTCTTGTGGACTACCACTGATTTTATTGCCAAGGGGCTTGTCCACAGCATTTCAGAGGAAAAGGAAGCAGGTTAAATTGTCATTTTGGATCTAGTAGCTCATTAAATATCATAATAGTGGACTCTTGCAACTTAGTAAACTTTTATCTTTTCTATGGCACCACAGGAAATCAGGAATTGTGTTCTATCCCAAAACAAATGGAAGGTGAAAAGAGAGAAGAAAAGACATTAAGTAATGTGGATGACGGAAATTGCTCAATAAGCATGGTGGATCGGGACAAGTTGCTATTTGTTGTTTTCTCATTGCTTCAAAAGCTTGGTGCTGATGAGAGGCCAGAGGTATAATAGCTTGCTCTTTGAATGGAGTTCCCCATTTCCAGTTCATGTGAACCACTTTCTGGCAAATATCATCCCAATTTTGCTCTTTCATTGAAGTTTCCAAATTATGGTCCTGCCTTTGAGAAAATATAGCCTATTCAGGATAAGGTGATGCTTGTGGACACGTAGATAAATGATACATCTTTTGCTTATACTTCAAATTTAGATGATAAACTGTGGTTAAGCTATTGGTTGGTAAAGATATCATCTGATATAATGCTAGTCACATCCTTTAACTGCTGCCATGGAGAATCCCATTTGTTCCATTGTTACTGTTCACCTTTTTAATTTTGGAACTCTTGGATTATGTTAAATAACCTTTACCACTGTAAAGTCTTCTAAGTATGAATATTGTGCTGTGGCTAAGTCTAATCTGTATTTCAGGTTAGGAATTCAGCCATTCGGACACTCTTTCAAACTCTTGGAAGTCATGGGCAGAAACTTTCAGAAAGCATGTGGGAGGATTGTCTTTGGAATTATGTTTTCCCTATGCTAGATTGTGCTTCACACATGGTATGGATAAGCAATTGTGCAGGCATCAAGATCCTTTTTTGTTTTTTCTTTCAGGCCTATGTTCAGTGACTTTGAATTTTGTGCATTTAGGCTGCAACTTCCTCAAAAGATGAATGGCAAGGGAAAGAACTTGGGACTCGAGGAGGAAAAGCAGTTCACATGCTTATACACCATAGGTGGTTTCTCTCTCTCTCTCTCTCTCTGTCTCTGTGTTCACTTTCCTCCATTTGTTGTTTCTTCTTTTTTTTCCTTCTGATTTTTTTAGCCTTTTGAATTCTTTTCCTTTTCTGGGCGCATGCATTCTCATTTTCATACTGAAATTGCAGTCGTAACACAGCTCAAAAACAGTGGGATGAGACATTAGTACTCGTCCTTGGTGGAATAGCACGTTTATTACGTTCCTTCTTTCCGTTCCTTGCAAACTTAAACAATTTCTGCACAGGTAGGCCCTAAATTGGGCGTTGATGTGTCTGAACCCTTTTTTAAAAAAAATAAATAAATAAATCTTTTTGTTATCCTCTTGTGGGCCTATATAAATGTTATGTAATGTCCTGTGATGCAGGATGGGAATCTTTGCTTCGTTTTGTAAAGAATAGTATTTTAAATGGTAGTAAAGAAGTTTCTCTTGCTGCTATAAATTGTCTACAGACTACCATTCTATCTCATAGCACCAAGGTAATCACCACATCTTGTGTTCAGTAACATTTATACTTCTTTAAAATGATTGTTCTAATGAAACCATAGAATTAACTCAAAATCAATGGTTATCACATTTAACGGTTATCTTATAACTTCTACAATGATTTAATGAAACAGGGAAACTTGCCAGTGGCTTACCTCAATTCAGTACTTGATGTTTATGAGTATGCTTTTCAAAAGTCACCAAACTATAGTGATAACGCAGCTGGGAAGGTGAAGCAGGAGATTTTGCATGGTCTTGGTAATGCAATTAGTTCTACATTTTATTTATGAGATTTTTAGAGTGTACTAGACAAACACGAATGTCTCCAAATGACAGAATATAGATTAAGATAACCATCCTTGATGCCTAGTTATAATTGCTAGACATTGGCATCTATTGCTTGGTTATTTTATGATTTGATTGATGGCAAACTAATCAATAATGTGTATTATAATGCTACTGCTTTTGAAATACGGAAACTCCTTTCTAGAGAACTTATGTTTTGTTCTGTTGCCGCTTGCAGGAGAACTCTATGTACAAGCTCAAAAGATGTTTGATGATCGCTTGTACACACAGTTGCTAGCAATCATTGACTTGGCTGTTAAGCAGACAATGATAACCCATGATAACTATGAAATTGAATTTGTAAGTTTGTGATTGAACTCTCTTCCTATTTATTTTTTCTACGAGTAATGGTACTTTGCCCAAAAAATAGATATCACTGAGATTATCAAACACTGGAAAATACTGAAGCACCCTTTTATCTATTACAACTAGACAAAAAGTAAAATCATTCATCAATTTTTGCTTACCATTTATTACAGCCGTAAAAGACCAAAGATACCCCCAAAATTAAATAAGTAACATGCAATAAATATGAGGACATTTAAGTCTTTTCTAGTTTTGGTAATTTTGTTAATATTATCCATTTGAGCAAAGTAGCATTTTTCTTTTCCTAATTTCCAGAAAGAAAGAAATCTTCGGTCTAAATGGTACCCACCACTGTTTATTTGCTGTTAATTATTATAATAGTTAATTTAGAGAAGATACATGATGTCATTAAATAATTAATTCGGTGTTCCCAGCAGTAGAGAAGTTAAAATAATAAATGTGGCATAGGTCATTGGTATGCATGAATTCTAAAGTGACATGATTTCAAGTCGTCCAAACTTCTGTTCAGCCTCTTCCAAGAAAGCTCTTGTCATTTACCTTTAATTGCCTTGGAATCGCTAATATCTACTGCCTTTCGGTCAAAAATCATTGTCGATGAAGACAGGAGGTGCACTATTACGTGGTCAATTCTCGCTTTCTGCAGAATTTGTATGCTTGGGAGTCCCTAATGATTAAATAAACCAAGATTTTGTCATGCTGCAATTACTCGGTCAATTCTCGTTTTCTGCAGAATTTTTATGCTTGGGAGTCCCTAATATTAAATAAACCAAGTTGTTACAAGCAACTACTGTATCGTAGTTTATATGGTTCTTTGATTATTGTGCATTTTGGCAAATCATGGAAGATAAACATTTTGTCTTTTCAGTTGTCATGGGGATTGGATTTTTTTATTATTATTTATATATATATATATATATATGAAACTGAAAATGTATTAATGGACAAAAAATCAAAACAGAGAGTGGACCAGTTGTCCACTAAGCAAGCAAAAGGAGAAGCTTTTTGTGCTATACAAAAGTATACCTAGCCACCCCTATATAATGCCATGCCAACTTTAACACTATCTCAAACCCCTTCCCAGTTTAGATGAACGAAGAGAAAATATTAACCCTGGAACACTATAAACACTGAAGCCCAAGGCACCCTTCAGGCTTGGGGATTGGAATTTTGATGAATATTTTTTATAATTCAATACCGAGAATTTATATTTTTCTAGTTCTCTCCTTTTGGAATAACACTTATGTTGCTTTCTCTAGGGACATGTTCCACCAGTGCTACGAACTATACTAGAGATCTTTCCTCTTCTAAGTCCAACCGAGCAACTTTCTTCAATGTGGCTCATCCTTCTTAGGGAAATTTTGCAATATCTTCCAAGATCAGATTCTCCTCTGCAAAAGAAGGAAGATGAGGAGGAGCAACCTAGCACTAGTGACAATATTCGTGGTAAAGAAACTCCATTGTATCATTTAACCCATATTGATTGTATATTAAAGAAGCAAGAAGCTTGAAATTTCTGTCATTTCATAGATGTTCGTGTGAGGACAAAGTATGACAAGCCTAATGGTACTGCCCCCACAACCCCAAAAGATGCCACCACTTCATCTGGGAGCTCTGGATCAGTCACAACTGTAATGGCAGCCATCCCAAACCATTTGTTTGCAGAAAAGCTCATTCCTGTGCTGGTTGATCTTTTCCTGATGGCGCCAGCTGTTGAAAAGTGTATCATCTTTCCGGAAATTATTCAAAACTTTGGAAGGTACAGATTTCTTTAGTTTTCTGAGGCAAAATATATTATGTTCTGTAATCAATCTGCTGGGACAAATGCTCGATTATAAAATGCTATTCAGTGTGTTGGCTCGAGTTTCAATGGGTGCATGAGGTAATAATAAATGAAAAAAAAATGTTTGTCACTATTAAACACTGCCTAAAAGAGGGAGGGATTTGGATGTCTGACATTTTTCCACAACAGGATGGCATTGTTTATCATGTGTGGCAGAAGATTCTAATAGATGAATGTTGCGACATTTCTTCTTGTAGCAACTTCTGTATTGTGCATGATGCTATGTGCACTGTTCAATATTTAATAGAATTGATTCAATGCAATCATGCAGAGAAAACAAGCTTTCATGCATCTTCTTATCATCACTGAATCATATGTTGGGAATTATGTTTTTATGAGTTGAAATTATTTAGGACAGAAATAAAATAATCAAGCTATTTGTCCAGGTGCATGACAACAAGAAGAGACAGTCCAGATAGTTCTCTGTGGAGATTAGCTGTTGAAGGCTTCAACCGCATTCTCGTTGATGATTTCACGAAATTAGCTATGAACTTTTCGCAAGACACGAAAATTAGTAGGCCTGCAAGATTGCGAGTTTGGAAAGAAGTCGCAGATGTATACGAAATATTCCTTGTGGGTTATTGTGGCCGTGCTCTACCTTCCAATTCACTCTCTTCTGTAGCTCTTAGTAGTGCTGATGAGTCACTAGAGATGTCTGTATTAGACATTCTTGGAGATAAAATTCTCAAGTCGCCAATTGATGCGCCTTTTGATGTAAGCCATGGACTAAATTGTTCAAACTAGTATCCCTTGCCTAAAGAAGACTCATTTATTTTTCTATTGGTGTTATTAATATTTAACAGGTTCTGCAACGGCTAATTTCCACCATAGACCGTTGTGCATCACGCACATGCTCTTTGCCTGTTGAGACTGTGGAACTAATGCCGCTCCATTGTAGCAAATTTTCCTTGACATGCTTGCATAAGTTATTTTCCCTGAGTAGGTAATAAAATATTTCATATCTTTTTTCAGTTCATGTTTGCTCTTGCTTTAACTCTTAGGATTGTGTTCCCTATCTTCAGCATTCCGATGTATGCCTAGACTGGAGGGAACATGATCAAATTCTTATCCATTTCAAAGAATCCCACTGAGAAGTTTAAGCTGTTAGGTTGACAGATCAACTGTTATAAATAACCTTTTTGGTCTGCAATACCATATGAAGACATTAAGCCCAAATGTCTAAGCTAAGTAGTTCTACATGATAATCAGTATGGCATATACCAATACTAGAAAGGCTGTCAATGTAGGAACTCCTAATTTTCTAGGAGAATATGATCAAATTTGTTGTGAAACTGGAATTGCGCAACTCCCTTTATTTTGAGATAGATACATTTTTTTCGTAACTGTTTGTGCAAGCCTGTTAATTCAAAGATTTGACAATTATACTAGTGACATTTTCTCCAGTTCTGACAATGAAGCTGGCAAATGGAACTTGACAAGAGCTGAAGTCAGCAAAATTTCAATCACAGTACTTATGGGCAGATGTGAATACATCTTGAACAGGTTTCTGATCGATGAGAATGACTTGGGTATGTTTGTATTTTTTACCAATATTTTATCACTGGTATTCAACATTAAATTTTGCATTTCTGAACTCTCTGATTGTTTCTGCAGGTGAACGTCATTTACCAGCTGCAAGGCTTGAAGAAATAATTTTTATTCTTCAAGAATTGGCCCGCCTAAAAATTCATCCGGACACTGCATCTGCTCTGCCACTACATCCAGTTTTGAAAAGTGGCCTAGCAATGGAAGAGAACAGTGACAAGTGTCCACATCTTCTTGTTCTATTCCCCTCCTTCTGTGAACTTGTTATATCAAGGTGAGGAATTTTGGGTGCTTTCCATTTGTTTTTTCAAAACTGAACCATGCAGGATGGGTAGGGCAATCAATTGCTTTTTCTATGTTCTTGTTTATAGCCATTGTTTGCTGTATATGAAGCTTGGAAGCAGGCAATGTGTCAGTAAATATATAAATTAATGAAGAGATGTATAATAATGAGGCCACTCGGAATCCCTGAGTTGCAACACAACATAATGAATCCTAGGATTAGAAGTCTGTAGCAACAACTGAATTTGGTGGGCTTCATATATGAAATATACATGTGCTAGTTGGATAAACTGGTAGGCTGAAAAGTATGCCAGAGTTGTAAGAAATTCTCTTCAGTATATTAGGTACCAGCAAGCCCCACGCACCCCCATCCCCATGAACAAACAAAAATTAAACCTTCCACTTATAAGGTTTGTGCAAGAGGAAATTAGTCCCTTGACCTCTTGTTTCCATTGCAAGAGACCAAAGCAATTGGGATATCCCCTTTGGGGAACTGCCTCTGTAGTTTATTAGGCCTCCTATATTGTTCAAATTAAAGGAGAAAACTGCTCCTCAAGTTGTCCCAATTATGGCACCACTTGATCAATAGCAAGATGGTGGTGGTTTTTTATTTTATTTTATTTTAATGTGCAACTTCTGAAGAAAGGTGAAAGAAACAAAATTAAAGGAGATTGTTTGCTTTCCTGATAAAATATTAACACTCTGATCCTTCTGATGGCCAGGGAAGCTAGAGTAAGGGAGCTAGTGCAAGTTTTACTGAGACTTATCGCAAAAGAACTAGCACTTGAAAAGCCTAGCATGGCTGGTGGTCGATAGAATAATGCTTCTTGACAACATCAATTTACTAAGTTATATCCTTGGAATAGTCTGTTTGTCTATGGAAGTTTCAGTTGAGGAGTTTTTTTTCCGTCCTCTATTTTTCTATGTTACATTCTTTAGTAGTCTGTACATCATAGGAAAAGATCATCCTTGTTGTATTTCATAACAGCAATTCTGCACGACAAGTTTGTGTATTATGAGCTTGTGCCAGCTTCGAATCGATTTGTTGCTGCTGTGTCATGTAACAATGTATAAAATTTCATTTTTGCAGAATATAAAATATATTCTTGAGTGTTGTTCAATGTGGCTATGGGATCTTTCAAAGCGTGAATGAAAGCTGAGTTCTGAGTTAAGACTCACCACTTGGCTGTGGTCCGGTTAAGAATTAAGATAAATAGCCTGTTAGACGGGTTAGGACCGTGCAGAATTGTGGTTTTGATAATCATGTGATAAATGATTATTTGAGGCTAGACTCAGGATGTCTGACTAGCTTATTGGCAATTTTTGAGTGTGGTAATCAATTCTGAAGCACTTATATTTTTGTTATTCAATAGAAAATGAGAATGCATCCATTACCATAACCAAACAAGAAGTAGATGCTTTAGATACGATTTACGAAAATAGAAGCAGAAAGATTAGGGTCCACTTGCTATAAGCAGACAAAATTTCTAATTTGCAAATGCGGCACCTTAATCTTTTGTTATAGCTTCCGTTCTTTTTGGTCGTTATTACATGTTCCAAAATGTTCACGACCCAGAAATTAAATTTTTAAGACTATACGAATCCGTTTGCTTCGTTTGGCTAATAATGTAATCTTAAAATGACTTGCTCTGTATTTTACATTTCCTCGTTCTTTTTCCTGGAGCTGGAGTGTTACAAAATTATTCTCAATTGCATTGCATTGGTCTGATTCCTGTTAATTGTAAATTGCGGATCATTTCTCTATCTCTCTTCTACTATTCCTCACAGATGCAAAACACCCACACAGAATGTTGAAAGAAGCTAATCAAATTTTAACTCCAAATTACGAAGGACGCGAAAGAAGATACACGGTAATAAACTGCCAATTTATTCATTACATACAAAAGGTGATAACGAGCTGGGAAAAATAGCGAGTTTCATAGCAATACTGCAAAAACCCAAAAAAATTAAAATAAAATAAAAGTAGAACTACTTGGCAACTTCTAAAAACTGCTAGCCGAAAGATGACTATTTAGTTGTTAGTACTCTGGTTGAGCCTAGCCGCCGCAGCCACTGACGCTGCTACACCGGCAGGGTGTGTAGTCAGCATCGGATCATTCCTCATCTCGGCCGCCGCAACCCCTTCTGCATCTCTCCGCGTCACTTGCTTATCTGCAGGTAACTTCGCCGTCGCATCCTGCATCAAAACTCATGTTAAACAATAAAGCCTCAACTCTATTCTCTCATACCCCCACAATGTTTCTATAAGAAAAAAGTGAAAAATCGACACAAAAACCACTCCTTACAAGTCATTATCAAACAAAAATATTACCCTAAACGTGCTTCTACAAAAAAGCACTTCTAACAAGTTACATAGAATATTTTTCCTTTAAATGATAGATTATATGTAGAATACAAAGCAATAGTGATCTTTTCATCTATATGCACCGCTTTGCTTTTTATTCACAGATGAAAGGTGATTACTGTTAAAATGTCAGCAAGCTTTGTCTTGTCCTCATCTCGAGTTGCTCTTGCATTGATGGTTGCAGCTGACTGGGCAGCAGCGGCGACGCCACCGGGGGTTATGTTGATCCGCCCCGTGGCTCTGACTTCGGCGGCTTGAATGGCGGCTGCGTCGCTCCACTCAACCGGCTTCTTTCCGGCTGTAAGTGCGGTTGCTTCGAGAGCCTCACCAATTGTGATTCCACTACCACCACCAGCTTTAAGTTCTTCGTGTGAAGATGGCGGTGCCAAGGATTGCACCGGTGACGGTTGGCTATACTGTCCAACAACCTGTTAATTTCCAAAAACAACAACAAATAGAAATCAAGTGGAAACCGTTTTGACAAATAAAAATGATTCTTCGGTTCTGTTTTAAGAAACGGTGTCAGAGAAACGAAAAATGGTAAAGAACACATTTGATTAGTCAATATCATACAAACTTATCATCCCAAAAAAAAAAAAAAAATCAAATTCTTAAAAACAATAATTTTATCTATTTTAGAAAACAGTACCAAACAATTGAAAGAAAAAAGTCGGCCCTCTCTTTTCGGTTCAAGACAGTATAGCGAATGCCCCAATTGGGACATCTCATAGAATTAGGATTCAGGGCTGATTTTATTTTTTATTTTTGTTAATATATAGGAGTATAAATAAGCATAAATAAAATCAGAAATTTACCCAACTTCAAATGTATGTATTTGATTTCTTAATTTTTAAAATCAGATATTATTTTGATTTTTTTCAAAAGTACTCTCCATATATAAACTTATAATTTATTAAAATTTTATAATTTATCTGTCACCTAAACTAAATTCCTAACTCGTCGACTTGTGCACCACTGAAAAATAAATAACAAACGATATACATATTCTGTTCCGAAAGCTAGATTTTTCATTCAAAAAACACTATTTTAAAACTACTAGCGAACCTAACCTAGCTAGCTCAACCAGCCAATAAAGAATGAAAGAAACACTCTATGTATATGTGTGTGTATATATATATATATATAATCATTCTCTAATCATAGCATTCAAAGCTAAAATACTATTAATAAATTAAAAAATATAAATTTTAATACATTAAAAATTAAAAATATATAATTTTTAATATACTAGAATCTGTATATTTTTGTATTGTAATGATATTCTAAAAATCCCAAAAGGAAAGGTGTTCTCACTTGGATACTAGGTGAGAATGTTACTAAAATATAAAAATATATTAAAAATTATATTTTATTCTCTGTTAATGTATTAAAATTTATATTTTTTATTTATTATTTGCATCTCATTTTATTTTATATATATACATATTATACCTGTCCGCCAATTTCCTCAGTAATAATTCTTCTTCCAGGAAGATCAGTCTCGGTGATGCTAACGCCTTGGCCAACACCCACATCAGTCATCTCCTTGTGGCCCACAAAACCTCCCTTCTCATTCCTCTCAGCCGCCGACTGCATCATCGATGCTGCAGCTCCCTTCTGTATCTGCCCCAGCATCGCGTTTTCCGCCATCTGCATCAACGCCGCGTCTCTCGGCGCCACCGTCTTCTCCGCAAGCTCACCTTCAACCGAGAACACATCACCGTACTTGATGGGTTCATGCGGCCTTCGTTGTTGTTCCTGGCTCATTTTCCTTTCTTTTTTTTTTATGTATTTATTTTTTAATTAATTCATTCATTCAAAGATTTGGTGCTTTTGATTGGTTTAATCAGGAAGAAGAAAAGTTTGGGGTTATTATACACGTGCATGGGACATGCAATATTTGGACACGTTAGTTTAGAGAGCAAAACGTTTAGTGAGCCAGTTATAGGACATTACGCCACGTGGCAGATTGTGTTGGGGTTCATATGATGTTAATGTTGTTGTGTCCACAAAAGACTTGTTTGAGGAAGATGAGAGACGGGTCGGACGGTCGGTTTTTCCGCATGAAGATCGATTGTGGACTCGGTCTAATTAAGCTTGTAAATTAGTGGTCATTTTTGCGTAATGTTTCATTAATAAAATATTAATAATATTTTTGAGGACGAAATTTAGTCAAGGGATCACACCATTAATAAATAAGAGTAATCTACGTTTATAAATAGGATAATACAACACAAGTCTCAACTTATGAGACATTTCATATGCAATAGCTTAATTAGTATTAATTATAAAATTATTACTTTTATAGTGTTTTAAAAAATTAATTATTACTAAACATATGAGTGTGATTGTTTGACTGATCACCGTATAATAAGTTTAGAATAAAATATATGTTAGCTTTTTATACCTCACATTATTTACAATTATTATTTATGTAAATATGTACCATTTTTCTAAAGGCAAAGGAAAAGCATAATGGTTTGTTTTATTTTTATTTAAAAAAATAAGGAGCTGAATAAAACTTAAATCAATTATTTTAAAGACAAATCCATCAAAACTGTGGGGAAAAAAAAAAGCTAATAAATCTTAATATGAGGTCTCATTATAGGAAAGTACAGATTTTAGAATTTGGGTTATCAGAAGAAAATTGTTAAAAAATTTCCAACACATGATGAAATAAATAAATAAGATAATGAAGTCACCCAGATATAAGCTATAAATTCTAAACTTTTTATGATATTAAAGGTATGTTTGGCATTGAGGTTAGATTATTGTAACTTGAAAGTTAGAGTGCTAAAGTGTTTAAAAAATACTAATTATTGTAATTTGAAAATTATGTTAATATATTTTTCACATGTATGATAAAAAATCTATTATATATTTAATAATTTGTCAAAAATATTATTTAAAAATTGTAAAGAAATTATCACGTGTATGTCATTAATTTACTTCGTTATCAAACATATTACAACACTTTCAAAATGTATTAGTTGTACACCTTAAGTTGACAAGTGTGTATCTACCGTCTACTAAAATTATTAGTTACCATTTAAATGTAATAATGTCAGAAGGGTAATCTGATATGTTTCTATAGAAATAATAGATACAAGTGATAACTTATACCCCGCCCCATTATGTTATGGAAGAATTAAACTAATTGCTAGGCTGGTTATTCAGAGCTAGCAATTGGATGCCGGATTTCGCCCCACAACTAGAAGAAGATCGCTTCGGGGGTCACTGAGCAATCCACCCCTACAACCTTTCATCAGTAAATTATTTAGACCTTCGGAAGATGGTCAAGGTTTTTATTCCAAGCCACTACACTAGATGCGCATGTAGTTGTAGTATTCGGTATTCGTCCCAGAATAACTCTGTTCTATACTATAGAATATGGCCAAGGCCTACGAGCTCTCTGTATTATGGCAGAGATCTTTCCACACTAAGGGTGTACAATTAATAATATAACAATTTAAGAGTGTACAAATGATCATTTTTTTTTACCTTAATTTGAGTTTCAAAAGGTAATTAATTATTTAGAATAGCAGACACGTTTTGTTAACTTAGAGTGAATAACTGATACACATTAAAAATATTATAGTATTTTTAATTAGAATGTTTTTTAAAAATATACGAGTGATAATTTTTTAAAATTATATTTATTATACATTATTAAATTTTATTTTTCAAACATGATCTAATTCCTCTCTTATGTATGCTTACAAAGATAGGATAGATCTTGGTTATATCAGGAGTAGATTTTACTAGCCCCTGCCTGTATATGGGCGAATAATTATTTAATAAAAAACCAATGGGACTGAAGTGCTTAATATGTAAAAAAATTGTTTAGTAAAATAATTTTGTCAAATAAAGGGTACCTTTTCCAAAAATTTAGTCATATAGATTCTTTATCCCCAAACTCTCGAATACACTAATCCACGAAACCAAACACGTCCCTTCGCTTATATCACCGAACGCACTCACTACTCACTAGGGTTTTACAGACAACTGATGATTGAGACCAACACTCAAAGAGCTTGAATAAAGACAACAATAATGGCCACCGCGAACACAAGTGTCGGAGCAGACGGGCCCCCGCCTCAGTTACCTCCAGAATCGGCGCCCCTATTCAGCGAAGGCATATCTTTAATTCTCTCCCGATGGTCGGCTCTTCAGATGGCCGTGGAGAATGAGTGGGGGGGTCGCGGCTCTCGCGCCATAGCCGAACAGCTCGGCTCCGATATTTTCTCCTGGTTCACTCAGTCCAAAGGTAAATCTTAAAAAGTGTTCCATTTTTGGAGCTAAGAGAATTTGTTACTGAAATTTGATAATTTGGTTGATTAGCTGGCTTAGTTATTGAAATCAATTGTAAATTTGAGTTAAACTTTCGATTTTTATAGATTCTATGACTCAATTAGAAAAGTTTTTTTTTTCTTTTTCTGATTGTTATGATGAAGTTAAGTATTTTGTACATTGGTTTTGAAATTACGCATGTTTATTATTGATATTTATTGATGCCGTATTGGCTATATCATATGCTAATCCTTAAGGTTTCAATTTCATGAATAAAATGTTAGATTGGGTATCTGTTGATTTTTCTGTTTATGATTTTTTTGTTTCTTTTTCTTCCATCAGAGACACTTTATATTGATGATCTAGAGAACATTCTTGACGAAGGTATGCTTTCTCTCAACGCAATGATTGAGGATGGAAGTATTGAGGAGGTATGCCTGCCTACTCATGTAGTTTATTCTCCCAATTGGCTAAATCCCATTTGTTGGAATTATGGTTCTGTCAAATTGAGTAGTAATCATTTTGGGTTGCATCTATGCCTCTTTGTGAATTTATTTGAAAATTTTCAATGAATTTTTATGCAGCTCCTTTAGTTCCTTCATGAATTATTTAGGGTAGGCTGGGTAAAAACTTGTTACTTTCTGAGTGCAAATATAACTCATAGTGATATCCAGTCACATTTTGGCTGGGGCAAGCTGATTACTTAATTGCTCAGTTGTTTTAGCACTATATTGATCTTGCTCCCTTTAAGTATCTATTCTGCAATGACCATGTTTATGCAGATGTTATTCCCTTCTCATTTGTAGGTGTTTGTTTTACTAGGCAGGCTTTAATATTAATTTTTGTGATGTTGCATTTTCTATGGGTCTTTGCAGGTAGCTGAAAGATTAATGGTCATGCATGAAGAATGTTTGGAAGGTAATTATGAGTCTATTATAAAACTGAGGGAAACTCGTCCGCAGGCAGTTGCTCATTCGCATATCAGACAGGTAAGCTTTGTCATGTTCCTTTTGTGAAAAATGCCTTTTTTTTGTTTGGTAAAATTGAGTTTTTTTTTATGTATTTTTGCTCTTCCAAGTGAAAGGAGTCTTTTTATTGACTTTAACATGAATCAAATAGGATTTTTAGAAGAATTTCTTACTTTTTTCTTTGTTTTAATATTTTCTACATGCCAGAGCGTGAAGGATGACAATGATGATGACAGCACAGATGACGATGATGATTCATCCAACATGATGGTGGACACACCAGCATCCAATTCACAATCAAATCCAGTTAATGCACAAGTCAATGATGTGAGGCCCAGGGTGGCAGCCGAAGCAGAAGATGGATGGACAGTAGTTTCATCTAAAAGAAAGGGTAAAAGGAATTAGATTGAACCTCATTTTCCAGCCTATACCTCGGGAATTTTTTACTTATTTCTTTTTCATTTGCTCTTTTCATC
Organism: Murraya koenigii; assembly: GCA_025617385.1. NCBI lineage: Eukaryota > Viridiplantae > Streptophyta > Magnoliopsida > Sapindales > Rutaceae > Murraya > Murraya koenigii. Next base: position 28,327,547 of record CM046812.1, read on the forward strand.
TGTAGTATATGGGTTATTAGGCCATTTTTGTTCTGCTTCTTATTTATATCATTCTTACCTTTTTATAAAAAAAATTTGTTAAAAGTTTTTGGTAAGTGTAATATGATGATCGAGTTGATTCCATGATTGTAAGTTTGTTCCATATTGAACCAGACTGGAATAGGATTACATATATTCTTCTTTTAAGAAATGGTCATTGGAGCCTATTATGTTTACATGGATCCCTTACATCATTACATTTCATTTAGGATTAGGAGCAGGTGTAGTCGGACCTAATTAAATTATCACTATTGAATGTTGCCATCTCAGAATCGTAATGATATTTAGACTTCTTGCCAGTGAGCAAATGGTGAGTTCATAAAATTCGTTAGTAGGTATCAAGTTTACATGTAAATCAAGTTGTCTTGTGGAAGCTCAGTGAACAGAATATTCAAGCATTACTATTGCAGTAAATTTTGCACGTAAAATGGCCTTTTCAATGTGAATTTTTTGCATACATGGGCTGTTTCCAACAATGGAGTCTAATTTGCAGGCCAAAAATTCGGGGAAAATGAAAGAGAAAAAACAAACTTAAAGGGCATGTACTACTTCTTAGTTCTTACGTAATATCACTGTATTTTTCTTTCCCTTTCGTTAAAGCTTCGTAAGTGCCGGGAAGCCATAAACCTTGCTATGTATATTTCAGCTTGAAAAGGGGGCATGCATTGCTATCATAATCTTGAGCTTCTGATGCGCTCAAGAAATGCTGCAACCTTCTATTTTGGCTACATTTCGAAGATTAACACCTGCTATTTACTCCAAGCTCTCCTAATTATAATATTATCATTATTAGCTAGTTTATAGTTCATGTTAATTATCAACTCTCACTTCCACCAACTCCATCTCTTACAATCAGCGCAACCTGTAAATTCAACTACAGCACTCCAAAATCTCTATTTTCCTCTACCCACCATGCTCATCAATTTCATCATCAAATTGTTCCTCCTAAAACTCTCATTTTTCTTCATTTTCAGCCCTTTAATTTCATCCCAAGTCCTTCCTCCATATGCTGGCAGCCAAGGTGAATGGACACTATTACACGAAAGCATTGGCATTTCGGCCATGCACATGCAACTCCTACGTGACAACCAAGTCATCATGTTCGACCGTACCGACTTCGGCCAGTCTAATCTTTCCCTCTCCGGTGGCCGTTGCCGTTTTGACCCTTATGACACCATCCTCCATACCGATTGCACCGCGCACTCCATCCTCTATGATGTTGCCACCAACGCATACCGGCCTCTAATGGTCCAAACTGACACTTGGTGCTCTTCTGGCTCAGTTCTTCCCAATGGAACCCTAGTCCAGTCTGGCGGGTACAATGACGGGGACCATGTTGTTCGTACATTCACCCCATGTGATGATGATCAATGCGACTGGATTGAATTGCCACAGTATTTATCAGAACGTAGATGGTATGCTACTAACCAAATCTTACCCGATGGACGCATAATTATTATTGGAGGAAGAAGACAGTTCAATTATGAATTTTACCCTAAAAGTGTTGAAGATTTATCTTTTCCTCAAACTTTCATGCTACATTTCTTATTGGAGACTAGAGATTATGGAGAAAATAATCTGTACCCATTTGTACACCTTTTACCAGACGGAAACTTGTTCATTTTTGCTAATACAAGATCAATATTGTTTGATTACAAGCAAAACAAAGTGTTAAAAGAGTATCCCGAAATCCCTGGGGCCGATCCACGTAACTACCCAAGCACAGGCTCATCAGTTCTGCTTCCATTAGATGAAAGAAACAGTGGCGGCACCGACGTTGAAGCTGAGATCATGATCTGTGGGGGTGCACAAAACGCCTCGTTTGCACTAGCCACACAAGGAGTCTTTATACGTGCAATTTCTACATGCGGAAGGCTCGTAGTTTCCCATGCAAACCCTAGCTGGGTCATGGAAGAAATGCCACTACCTAGAGTAATGGGTGACATGATTCTTCTCCCTAATGGGGACGTGATCATCATCAACGGCGCGCAATTGGGCACTGCTGGATGGGAACTGGCTCAAGACCCGATGACCCGGCCGATCATCTACCGTCCATCGGAACAAACTAGCAGCAGATTCTCAGTAATGGAACCATCAACAAGGCCAAGAATGTATCATTCATCAGCTATTTTGTTGACTGATGGCCGCGTACTAATAGGTGGCAGCAATCCTCACATATATTACAACTTCACAAACGTTTTGTACCCAACAGACTTGAGCTTGGAGGCCTACTCGCCGCCGTATTTATCAGCGGAATATGCAACAGTGCGGCCGAAAATATTGTCCCTAGATGAAACAGTCGGATATATGGCGACGTTTCAGGTGAGATTCTCGGTAGAGGAGTATCTTTCAGCGAGCGTCGTGTCAGCGAGACTCATTGCACCATCATTTACGACTCATTCTTTTGGAATGAATCAGCGAATGGTGGTGCTGAAGATTCTTGAGATTTCGCATGTAACTTCTTATGTGTATCATCTGACTGCTGTTGCGCCGTCAACGGCTGAGATTGCTCCTCCAGGATACTATTTGCTGTTTGTTGTGCATGCTGAGATACCAAGTTCTGGAATGTGGGTGAAGATGGAGTGAGATACCAAGTTTCTGGTACGTGGGTAAAGATTGGGTGATTTTTGTTGTGCGTTATGGTATCGTTTTAGTTACATTGGCTTATTTTATAGAGTACAGTACTGCTATACTCTCAAATTTGGGATGATTATCCAATAGAACGAAGATTTTAAGGAAATCCAATAAATAAAGGAGGACTGGGATATCAAGAAGATAAAACTTGAACCGTGACTTTGAATTAAATCATATGGACTATACCCAACCCTCGTTTTAACCTTTTTCACTCATCTTCTACATCGTCATCCGAAGGATATTGCTTTGAAAACTTGTTTATATAATTTCATCAGGTTGAATAATTGATTGATTTCATACTAGAGAGCAAACTTATAATTTCTGTTACTTTGCCCCCTGACTCCCATCTCTGTACTTTCATTTTTAATCTCAATGTAATTCAAGAGATTTGAATTTACAATTTGTCTCATTTCTTCTCTCTATCACTAGACGAAAACTTTCTTGAATAAAAACTATTTTCATTGGATAACTTCAGGTACTTCTCATGAGATTAGATGATGATTCACCACTGTACATTTCAGCAGTCGATGTCAAACTATAATTTGAAATGAAAAAATTTTATTTTTTTCACCAACTGCTATCAGTAATCAAAATTTCCTTTAGTACTTGCTAACCATGATATATAAACAAACTATTTCAGTTGAAAATTGGGGGAACTATCGCAAACTCATGAGATATCTGTTAGTATAATTCAATGCAAAATAAACTCACAGAATCTGGTGTCATCACAGACTTTAGACGATTCTGAAGACCCAATGTCAAGCAGCAAATTGAGAAATAACCTGCAGGTTCAAATCCCTTTTGTTGAGGAGTTTCAAGAGCATATGCAACATAAACGAAGACAAGGCATTCCAAGGAGTAAGAAATGTGACAAAAAGCCAGGAATTAGCGATTGTACAATAAGCGAATGGTATGTGGAAGCCCTATATAGACCTAATGACTTGTCATTATGCAAAGAGGACAGACAATTATAGACGTCTTACGAGAATGAAATTACCTCTGTTATCAGCGGCTTGGCATGCTCTTCCCATTCAGTAGCCCACCTTGCAGACAAGCCCATTTCCAATGTACCATTCCTCAACTTTTTTAGAGCATCAGAGTCACCTGGGAAACCCTTAAAGAGCATCTGCACAGATTTAATAGTGGAAAGTTCAGGCCTAAAACATCTTCTAAGAACTTGGCTATGGCTTAATGATAAGGTAACACACCTTGAATCTGTCATTTCTCAAATCAATGAATTAGCATACATTGTGCACGTCAAACAAACTTACCAAGAGTTGATCAGCTAGCTCTGAAGATGATGAAAAGAGGAGGCCATTTTTCTCCGCTTTAACTAGTTCCTCAATGCTGCATACGGTCAACGTAGCAATGTCATTGTTAACGAGTATGCAGGATTAAACAAAATATAGCTTCAGTAGAGAGACCATCATACAGAAGTTACTGAAGAGATAAGAACCAAGGATTTACCAAGAGTAAGAAACAGCACAAACAGGCAGTCCACAACCGAACATGTCCACAACCTGGAAGCCAATATCAGAAATTTCAGTGAATGGTGTAAAGTGAGAGATTCTTTATGTAGCTGGAATTTCTTTTTCATTTTGTAACATGAACATACAACTTCAAGCTATAACAGGAATGCCAACAATGACACACCTTCATGGGGAGGTCCAGCCCTGATGATGAAGTATGCAGACAAACTCCTAAGTCTGCTGACCCTGTAAATATGGGAAAGATAAATTAAAGAAACTGAAAACAGGATTCAGACTGAGAAGACCCAAGAGCAAGAAAGGGGATGGGTAGGGGAAGTAGAAATGGAAAAGGAAAAAGAGCACTAAAGTGAGAAAAAATGACCTACCAAGAAGCAATGGATAGTCTTCCGCTGACAGCCAAATGGTACGGAATGCCACTCGTTTGAGGCGTAACCTCCTTATTTTATCTTCATACTTTTCCTTGTCAGGTCCTTTGCCTTAATGAAGAAAGAGAAATCCAAAGTAAATAGTTGCCCTTGCGGATGGTGTCATTGCATAAGAAGCGGAATCATCATTACCTGTAATGATGAACAGCAACCTAGGATACAAGTATTGCCTTGCATCAGAAATTTCCTTCAAAAAAGCCTCTCCATTAGTCGAATCATCTTCATTCAGTATTGCAGCAACACGTCTATCATACATTACCGCTGCTTCCAAAAGAATGCCAAAATCTTCATCTGGAGTCCTGAAAAAAGAGGTCATTACCTAAACTAAGTCACCAATCTCACCAAATTTCAACAAGAATATTTGCTATGAATTTATGTGAATAAGAAAAATAAATCCAATAAAGCAAGAACCAAAAAAAAAACAAAAAATCACCCGCAAGAGGCTAATGCACAAAGTGACATTTATGCCATGTAACCATGGACACCATAAAGGCACAATATGCAGAAGTAAAAATAAGGCAAAACCAACAAGCAAGAACCAACATCATTGATAAGAAATACCAAATCAATGGTGTAACAGATGCATTTCTCAAGTGTTTACATTACTAAAAAATTCATAAAGATGAGCTCACCAACTTGTGCTGCTTACAACAAGGGCAGGTCTATTTGGCTTCAAGGAAACATCAGTGCCAGCCAGACTAGTGAATATAGTCTCATCTGCCTTCTGACTTTCCATTCCTGCTAGCGAAAATATCAGAGTAAAAAGTTGCTAATCATTATCAAATATGGGAACTACAGAAATACAGAATTACTTGTTCATCAAACTCACCATTACTGACACAATCTTGAACACCCAGAGGCTCACATAGGTTCTTGTTCAATCTACGGAACAACTAAAAGTAATCCACAATTTATAAATGTTTCTTCAGATCAATTATTCTGGATCAGATCTTCGCTCAGAAACATGTAAATTACCTCATGCTTCTCCTCAAGTGATGTAGGATGGAAGAATTCAGGAGGCTGATCATACAATACAGTGGCTCTATCAATTTGACCAAAAAAAAAAAAATCATCATCAAGATACTACATAACAAGTAATAATGTGGAAAATAATTGTGACTTTGAGCTGACCCTCTTACTTAATTCCCCAGTTTTGAGCCAATTCATGTTGCATTGCTTGTGTTACACAAAGAGAACCATTTGCCATCTTCCCATAACACTTCTCAACCCTGAGAACAGAAAAGTTACATCAGCGCAGCTAAATATAGTTACATAAAGAAAAAAAATATGTAAAGGTCAACTATATTGGTACCAGCGGTATACTGAAACAAAGCGACTTCTTCTTCCAAGGGACAAACTGAGCAACGTATATCCAAAATTATGCCAATCAACAATAAATGCCGATCGTCTCTGTGAACTTGCCCATTTTACAGCCACTAAGGTTGGAACAGAAGGGGGATTCTACATAAGCAAAGACCATGAAAAACTAGAAATTAGAAAGGACTTTCTTAATAGGGATGAGACAGACAAAGGATGGGGCCAGAAGATGAAAAAATCAGTCATAAGTATCATAACTGCATTGCAAAAGAAACACCAAATTCCCTCTATGTAAATAATAGCTCACCTGCACTAAAAATACATCAGGAGATGCAATTTTTACGCAAAGAAACCAAAGAAGCATGAAAAACTGAATCAATGGCTTGAGCAGAAGCAGTATGGGTTTAAGCACCTTTGATAAGCCTCGAGGAGTAGTTGGCCACTGTGTCTGCGATTTATTTTAGACGGAAAAGACAAATTATACAAAGATTTAATGAACCAAAAATCTCAGCCTCACAAGATTTCACCATGTTGGTACCATTGTGTGAATATGAATAGATGGATGCTCAAGAATAGCAGCATGGGGCTTCGAACCTATCCGAAAATTCAAAGTAATTATCATATCAGTATATTCTATCACTCTCATAAAGAAATAAACTATTTACAAATAACCATTCAATCCAGCATCTTACAACCAAATATAGTTCTTGCAAGTGATGAAACAGAATTAACAATTCTAAAAAATTAAACAGGTATCCTAACACTTGACATGAGGGTGCCGCATCTGTATTGTTGTTGTGTCCTGTCCATGGGTGAGGTGAAAAGAAGACATTGTACATAAATTATCTTCTTTAGAAATATATACCTCCATAAGCAACAATGTCAACTTCGAGAGACATCTGCAGTATATAAATAAAAAAGCAAGAAGATCAATCATACAGAAACATATGAGTAACAAGGAATGACCTAAAACAACATAGAAAATGCCACAGAGGAGACACGAAGTCATTATAGCATAACTTCATTGTATTGTCAAATCATAAGCTCGATGTGAATTGGACAAGAATTACATACATGACTACAAATTAAACCCTTAATTCTGACATGAATCTTATTGAAGACAAGCAAAATAGTAATCATTGTGACCAAGTTATACTGAACTAGAACTAGAAGCCTCTCGAGGTTTAATATCATAAGCAAAACTTATTCATTCAACAATTACATTTAATCAAACGAATTAAACACTCTCAAACAACAGTAACAGCCATCAGATCTTACGTATGTTATGTATCTGTGTATGTGATCAAATTACCTGACGAGCAAGAGAGAGAGCTTGATACTGCATACGAGGACTGCGACCGAGATCGCCTAGAACCACCACGCAAGCTCTGCCGCGTCTTCCCATTTTTGTTTCTCCTTTTTGCCCTTCTTCCTCCGTAATTGCATTCAGAACAGAATATAGAGCGCGAGGTTTTGAGCGGCGGCGCGGTACCGTGCTGCAACCAGCGATGGTGACGCAGGGGTAGTGTCGCGACTCAAGAAAGGGGCTGACGGCCGTGACGATGAGGATTGAGGTCGTCGTGATTGTCGCGCTGACTACGTGGTGGTGGCCTGGCGAGGTGGTGGGTGCCGTTGGTGATGTTTAGTTTAACGATCAGTTTTTTTCCCTTTTTGGGTTAATATTGGATTCGCCCATAATTTTTGATAAATGTCAATAGACACACATAAGTTTCGCATGAAATGAAAACAAACTAAACCATCACATGATTTGTGAAAAACATAGGTTTTATTTGCTATTTAAGAATTTAGGATTATAGAGAATATTTAGAATTGAAGTTGTACAGTTATAGATTTTAAATTATAGTATTAAAATATTTGATAAAATTAAATATTGTACCTTAAAAAATATGTTAATATGATTTTTAATTTATATGATGAAAAATATATTATATCTTTAATAATTTTATTAAATTATTATTTAAAAATTATATTTACTACATATTATTAATAATTATTTTATAATTATATTTTTTTAAATAGCTGTAATTTAAAAGTTACAACAACTTAATTATAAGCATACCTATAGTTTTTAAATTATAATTGATGTAGAAAAAAATAAAAAAGTTAACTATAAAATTAAAGTTTTTTCTTTGATAGTATAAATTTAAAGTAATATATAATAAATTTAATTTTTAAATAATAATTTTGATAAAATTATTATATATTTTTTAATATATAATATGAAATCAAGTCAATTTTACTTCTAAATAACAACAGATATAATGTATTTATAATTATTTTTAGGAGGCTCAAAAATAATTTTGAAAAGCTAAAAATTAATTTTAGTCTTTGATATATTTTTTTAGAAATTATTTTTGATAAAATCAATCCATTTTAAATAGATTTTGAAAAGCAAGATATTAGTCATTTTTTAAAATATAATTTTAATAATAGCAAGACTATTTGAATCTACCAAAATACTGTATAAACTCATATTTTATAAACCCATATTTTCATGAAAAATATTTATTTTCATAATATCCATCAATTAATTTACTTTTACAGACAAAATTATACAATTAAATGAAATAATTTACTCTCTACACCTATTTCAAAACTCTTTTTTATTTGTCATCCATCTTTGTGGCTTAAATCTTAAAATTTAATGAACTTCTATAATAATTTTTACAAATACCTCTTCACACTACAAATAAAGACAACTCTTGGAATTAGAATTTTATGCTGTTGTAAAATCTTTGATTTTCTAATTGAATGAGAGTATTAAATTTTAAAAGTAAGGGAATTTATATTATGACTAATTGCAAAATCCAAAAGATAACTTCAAGCCTCCAACAGACACCAATGGTTTTGGTTACATGCAATTAATCTAGGTTTTATATATATATTGCAAATGATCTAATTAAAGTTATAGTTTAAAATAATGATTTCAATTTTGATTTTGATTTTACTATCTGGGTAGAGATAGCTCTAGAAATAGGGCTAGAGAGAGAAACACAGCGAGAGAAAGTTATTTCTTCAAAATTTTTATGTGATTTGTTTAAATTTTATAATATATGTATTTTTTTTGTATAATTAATTGATTAAATTCAATCTCAGATGCTTGATTTTGTTAATAATAAACTGCAATATTCATTTGGCCTAAAAGCTATATAACTTAAATTTTGTTTGAGTGATTTAGATTAAACTTTATTTTTATATTTTTGTTAAGCTAGATTGAAACTCTAACCAACTATGTTAATGATTTTTAATGGGTATATTTAGTAATTACATTAGGAAAAATTTTGTTTTGTTAAGGATATATTTTGTATTTAGGTAGGTATATAGAGTAAAATTCTAATTTTTAAATTTTAATTATGAGTCTAAAAAGTAGATGGGTTTATAGAGTATTTTAGTGGGTTCAAATAGTCTCATCATTTTGAAAATAAATTTTATATTTCATATAATTTTATTTATATCCTTATATATATTATAAAAATAAAAAATTATCCTTGTTAATTAAAAAATAAAATTATTACCTTTAAAGAGTATATTATTATTATTATTAATTATATTGAAATAACAAAATAAAATTAATAATATAATATTTATTTTAGTTATCAATTAGTATATATACACAATCAAAAATATATTTTATATAGTTATTTATAAATGTGTAAATAAATTTTATTCAATATTATATTGATTCAGTCATTTACATTCTTATAATAATTTAACAGTAAAATTTACCAAACGTATACAATTGGTTTTAAAGGTCACAACATTTTTAAAAGTAAATTTGACTAAATATTTAATTAATTATCTTTACAGCTGATTACTTATAGAAAATAATTAATAATTATTATTTTAAAATATTCAATTTAACTTTTACTAAACATTTTAATACTGTAACTTTTAAATTACAGTTTTCAATCTCAATAATGAACGAAGACCTAATTTAAATATTGTCAAAATAGTTAATTTCCATGTATACCTATAAGTTTTGACAAAAATCAATGCACATGCACAAATTTTAAATGAAACACACATTTCATTCAAATTATGTAACGGTAAGGGCTATTGGCGAAATTCGATAGATGAGTGCAATTCTATAACATGTTAAGAGTGTGTCATCTCATCACCCATCAGCTGTTAGCTCTCTGCTATGGCCGCGGGGGCCACTCAGGCGCTCGATGTCGTTCGGAGTTTGAAATTGAAACTATTCACTTGGGCCTACTGGCGAGATATCATTGGGCCTCAGAACCAAACCCAAATTTACAGGCCTCCAGCTCAATATGAAGCTTTTTAAACAATTGGGTTTCTATGCGTGGGGTTTGATGATTATTGGCTGAATTTCCTTTCTTCCAAAATGAAAACTACTACCAAGTTCAAATTGTTAACATGCTTTGCAAATTACAAAACTATATTTTCCATATTTATTAAATACAAATGAGATATTTTCTATATTTATTAAATTGCATTTAATCAACGTAATTTGTTAAATGAGGTATTTGCGAATGTCATTAGTTTATTTAGTAAATTTTTTAAAGTTCATGTAAGAGGTCTTTAGTATGAATTTTACTAGTATAGATGGAGAGGGGATATAGGTAACAGTCATATAACATTTTAAAAAAAATTATGTGAGGAATCTATTAAATAGTATAGTAGATTAACAAGTCTCAATTAGGTCAAGTGGTTGATACTTTATTGACTCATTAAAGTATAGGTTATGGACTATAAATTTGTGAGGAGCAAAACAAAAATTATATATAACATAGCTAAATATCATCTACTACTCTTATCTTTTCCTAATTTTTCTTTTTGCCCATCTTTCCACCTTATACCTAACTATAATTTTGGTTTTAGGTGTTTGTAATATATGTTTTAGGGTGCAACATCAATTTTTCTTTTCACAGAAGGAAAAAGCTGGGTTACTAAATAAGAGTTATTTTTTGCTCAATTTTTTTTAATGGAAAGAAAATATTTATAGGACTAAATTTGATTAGGGTGGTGATATTCCTCACCTCCATTTTTTTTTAATAGTAATTGTACGACATTAGAAATACACTCCATTAAATTTAAAAAATAATAAACATGAATCCCTTGTAATAAATAACAAAAGGATCCATATTTTGGAATATTTTAAATGATTTTTTTTTTTTAAGTATCTATGTCTTCAATCTATTTACACTCTATTTTAAGATCTTTTACAGGTTTAAGTTGTCATGGCATTGAATACATAATTGGAATTTCATTGTTTATTTTTGTGAAAAAACATATAGAGTTTAAATTTGGAAAACAATAATGTTATAGATATTAATTTTTTTATCCTAAACAACCATCTCAAATAATATTTCATTAATTAATTAGTTGATAAAATTAAAGTGAATTAATTATATTATTTTACCAATCAATTGATGAATGTCATGTCATTTGGAATAGTTATTAAGATAATATATATATATATATAGCATTACTCTTCAAAAAATTATAGTTACAATTATTAACGCTTGATCTATTTAATTGACAATTATTGTTGTGTTTTGTGTGACCCAAGCTTTTTCCTTTTGTGAAGAGAAAACTTTTGTAACTAAAAACTCTCTTGTTATTGTAATTTTTCAATAATAGCTAATTATTGTTGTCTTAGTAATAGCGAGTTTAATGTTTAAACAATAATGTCATATTGCCATGGCAACAACAATATTAAATTAGTAACGGTAAGTAAATATGTAGCTGTGACGGTAAATAATAAGAGTTTTACATTTATACTATCATTGGAGAGTGATGTTGCAGCTGTAACAATTCTCTTCATTCATTGATATTATGATCATTGCATTGACAATCTTCACCCTTTTCTTCCCATTAGGTGGAGAATTATGCAAATCATAGTTGTTAATTAAAAGTCTAAAATGTTTGGACATGGTGACTATCTCAGCCCCTCTCTCATTTATGGATGTACTTCAATATTTAGAGAACGCTTAATCCAAATTCCAAACATCGAAATTAAAATTGATTGTTCTATAAAATGATAAATATTTAGTTTTATACACTCAATTAACATGTATATATAATCCCTATGTTATAGATTTAAATTTTCATTATTTTGAGTATATTTGGAATTGAGGTTGGACATTAAAGTATTTGATAAACATTAGTTGCAATAGTTTAAAAGTTACGTTGATATGATTTTTCACTTGAGTAATAAAAAATTTATTATATCTTTAGTAATTTTGTTAAAATTATTATTTAAAAATTATATTTATTATATACTATTAAATTTTATTTTATAATTAACACATACTTAATAAACCAAAATTATAACTCAATTAACATGTATATATAATATTTCAATTTTAAATATAACTTTTATCGATTAACACATACTTAATAAATTTAACACACCAAATTTAGACAAAAATAACTTTTAATTTTTTAAGATTAAAATTATGCATTTTCATCATGCCGGACGATGATCAACACGTTTGAGCTCTTGTGTCATAAATATAAATCTCGATTGGGCTTTTAAAATACACGCATCTGAGAACTTAATTACTCGTTTCAAGCATACACTAATCCATCTTAATTTTAAGTTTTACTTAAAAGGGAATTTACACAAACATGCCTTTAACAATCCTACGTGTCACTGTCAGTAGGACCCTCATCGCCACGTATCCGACATGCTTCCATCTCACCAGCCACATTGGGTCTTTTCATTGGTGGGTTTAAATGTCCCCCATCAAACCAAGCCCGTGTCAGCATCGATGGTAGTTTCGTAATTAAAAGGAATTTTGAAGGGTATTAAGTTAAAAGTCAACCGATATCGTTTTATACCGGCCGCGTTAAGTATTTTTCCCTCCTTTAGTGCTTTCCTCTCCCTTGACCTCTCAGAAACCAAACAAAGAGAGCGAGAGAAAGTGAGAGAAAATCAGCGAGAAAGTGAGAGAAAGTAGAGAGAAGAAGTGCCAGTGAGTGAGGAACTGTATAGAGAGAGAAAGAGAGAGATTGAGAAATGAGAAACATTTTCAAGAAGCTACACATAGGCAGCAACCATGAGTCGAATCGGACGAACGAAACCCTAGCGTCGACGACTTCGTGCGCCACTGATCACAACCGTACATCATCGTCGTCATCAAACGCCGCTCCGCCGAGTCCATCGGAGTCGGCGGCAACGGCAGCATCATCTCCAGCTCCCGTGGTGTCATCGGGGGGTCGGACAGACTACATAACGTCGGAGGAGGAGTTTCAAGTGCAGCTGGCTATGGCGATCAGCGCGTCATCGTCGAATCCTGAGGATTTTTCGGAGAAGGACCAGATCCGAGCTGCGACGCTGTTGAGTTTGAATAATCGTCGGAGTGATTTGGGAAGGGATAAGGCTGACGTGGCAGCGGAAGTCTTGTCTAGACAGTATTGGGTAATAGTTTTGGAGCTCAATTCGAGTGAATTCAGCTGTTTACCTTTTCTAATTTTATTGTGTGTGATTCATTTTATCTTATTAACTTGAATTCAGCCATTTTTTTTAGAACTTTGAGTTTTGGTCATTTTAATTAACTGTTGAGTTAGGTAAATTTGTTAATTGTTTGGAATAAATTTGAATTTGCGGTATTTGCTGTAGTATTGGCTAGTGATATTAATTAGGTTGCCTTTTTCATTTTAAAGCAATATGGTCAATTGAGCTTTCTTGAGCCCTGCATGCGGTGGAAGGTAGTGAATGAGGTTGAATTTTGGGATATGTGGGTTTTGTGCCTCTAGATATTTGATTTTAGGTTGATGTTGATTATTGAAATTAAGAGTTTAATTGACTGTTAACTAGGGAAAAGATGCTAAATTGACACGGTTGTAGTTCTGCATTGCTTGACTTGCCGTTGGTTTTTTGTTTCACTAGGAATACAATGTTCTTGACTATGAGGAGAGGGTTGTGGATGGTTTTTATGATATATATGGACTCTCTACAGATCCATCAATCCAGGGGAAATTGCCATCTCTTGCACATCTTGAGTCAAATCAAGGGAATTCTGGTTTCGAAGTTGTGATTGTTAATCGAACAATTGATCATGCCTTGGAAGAGTTAGTTCAAGTTGCTCAGTGTATTGCATTGGATTTGCCTGCTACTGATGTTGGTCTCTTGGTACAACGACTTGCTGATCTTGTCAACGGGCATATGGGTGGGCCAGTAAAGGATGCTAATATAATGTTGGCCAGGTGGATGGAAAGAAGCACGGAGTTGAGGAGATCCCTTCAGACAAGTGTGCTGCCAATTGGGTCCATAAATATAGGCCTTTCTCGACATCGTGCTTTGCTTTTCAAGGTCGGCTGTTTACTGTCTATCATATTTAATTTAATCAAGCTTCTCAAGCCATACTCATTATTATTACTTGAGCCAAGATTGTTATGATGCATAAAATAGTATGTGTGTTCTTTTAAATCTTTTCTTTTTCCAATGCATATAACAATCAGAGCATGGTATTGAACAATTTATACTTAAGTAATGCTCGTCTTGGCTGCTAGTGGCAGGGTGTTTCAGTTGCTTGGTGTTAGCATTTAAATTTGGTTCTTTATTTACTTTATTATTATTGTATGTTTCAAGTTTTAAGCTTGAAAATATTTGGAAGATCTTAAAATATTGGCTTGATCTGTTATGTGGCTCTGATATCTGATGTAAATATCCATTTCATTCCTATAGTATTTGTGATTCTATGTGTGGAATTGTTTAGAGCGAAAGTATTAAAAATATCCACTGAAAGCATATATTTTGTCTAAGTTCTGTTTTATGAACACCTAGAGCAGTAGTTTTGCTCAGGTCATTTGATAGTCTTGCTATTTTATGAGAATATATTTATGTCTGTACCGTATCTTTGGATATTTAACTTATTTGTTTACTTGGATGTAGGTATTGGCTGACAGTATAAGGTTACCTTGCAGACTTGTAAAAGGTAGCCATTACACTGGTGTGGAGGATGATGCTGTCAACATAATAAAGCTAGAGGAGGAAAGGTTTTGCTTGTTTACACTTGACATACAACAATTAGTATTCACATGTTTTAATTTCTTTAATTTCTGTAAGCCTTTTTATCCTTTTTGGTATGTGCTTAGTATTTTGAAAGTAAAATAATGTTATCAACATAATTTTATTGTTCTTCGCTGCTGTATAGAAAACGTAACTCCTCTTTAAATTTAGTTATGCAGATGAATGCATGCTATTTTGCTTTATGTTTCTGTGTTATTCTTCTGTGCGTTTCTAACATATACTTCTCTGCTTTCAGGGAATTTTTGGTTGATCTCATGGCTGCACCAGGGACACTTATACCTGCAGATATTTTAAGTGCAAAGGATACTGCCTTCAAGCCCTATAACCCATTAATAAGTACAATTCCAATTCTCCGGACCTCTAATGACTCTGGACCTATATACTCCAAACCAAAGCCTTTACATGGTGAAGGCAGTAGCCAAAACTCTACAGTGGATGGTAGCTTGCCTTTGAATGGAGGATCTACTTCGGAAAAGGCAGAATCCTTACCTTCATTCCCTAGTCCCAGTAATGAACCCAGTGCTGCTTCTTCTGGAATATCTAATAGAGTGTCTCCTAATCAATCAGATTATCTTTCCTCATCAACCATTGGGACTTCTTTGTATAAAGGGGGCCGTGGTCCCAATGCAGTTGGTGATGGTGCAAGGATGAATGTCAATGTAGTCCCATATGGTCAAAATGGTCAGGAGGACTCTAAAAGCCTTTTTGCAGATCTTAATCCATTTCAGATAAAAGGAACTGGCAAAACTTCCTTGCATAAGAACCCTACAGAGAGTAAAGTTGAAGAGTTTCAAAGTCACAGAATTAACCCTGTCTCTGGTCGACCCCCTATACCGATGATGCGGAAGAATCAACATCCTTACAATGAAGTCCCTAGAAAAAAGGAGTACAGTTACATGGAGGGCATCTTACCTAAAATTAACCGTGAACCTAATAATAATCTATCAACTTCAGCTTCCACCAGCTTTACATCTGAAAATTTTAATCCTCATAGTTTCAAGCCGTCTAGTGATGCAAATATTTCGAGCAAAGATAGTGAATCCAGGAGTGGTTTCAGTGGTAATGGCCCATCAGTGGCTTCTAGCGCAAGTCACTTAAATGGCCCACCTTTGGTTGAAGATTTGAGCTCCAATTCAAAGGAAGAAAATCCCAGGAATGTGGAGGGTGATGAAATTGGTTACCATGACCGCAGAAAGTGCACGCATGACAGATTTATGGGAACTAATCTGAAATTGAGAGATCTGGAAAGTCCAAGCTCATCTATCGATTCCAGCACAAGCAGGGTTGATCAAATCTTTGATGATGTTGATGTGAGTGAATGTGAAATTCCATGGGAAGACTTGGTTCTTGGTGAAAGGATTGGACTAGGTAGTGCTTATGGTCTCTTATGGTACTTTACATCATTTGGAAATCTTGGTTTAGCTATCACTAAGATTAATTTTATCAATTTCTTCTGCTTGAACTGAAAGGTGTACATCATTTTAGGCTATTCTATTGGTTCTATACTTGCAATAGTTTTTAGGAGCTGTCATGATGTTTTAATTGCGCTTGCATTGCTGTATACTTAATTGCAGAAAGAGTACTATTTCTTTTTCATACTTTTTTTTTCTTTTTGGGTATAGGTTCATATGGAGAGGTCTACCATGCTGATTGGAATGGCACGGTTAGTTTTGTTTGCTTTTTCCTTTTTCTGGTTGTGAACTGTCTCTTTTCTAATTCATCCTTATCTATTTGGCTAGACAACTATTGCCCTGCTATTGTTAATGTCTGGTATTGAGGCGCTATGTTGGGTTATCATTGCTTGCATATTCTGATAATAAGCTTTTGAATTGTTGTTGAGCAACAGGAGGTTGCAGTGAAGAAGTTCTTAGATCAGGATTTCTCAGGTGCTGCTTTGCTTGAGTTCAAAAGAGAAGTAAGCATTGACTTAGCTTTTTATATGTTGATCTGTAATAATATTTCTCTTTTCTCAGTAAGCATATAGAGCAACATAAGTAATAGTTTATGTGCCCAGCATAGTAAGTGTAGAATCATCATCCCTGAATTTGATTTTGTTCTGTAATGTAGGTAAAGATAATGCGGAGACTGCGGCATCCAAATGTTGTCCTTTTTATGGGCGCTGTTACCCGTCCTCCAAATCTCTCTATCATTACTGAGTTTCTTCCAAGGTATGATTATGTGACTTCGTTTTGTCATATCTTCCTACTGAGTTGAACTTTTTCGAGCCTGCAAAGTCCAATATGTGATGCTGACGGTTCTTTGTGATTTCTCCAGCTTGTGTATGGTTTGGTATTGCAATACTTAGTTATACATGTTCTATGTTAATATTTTAAGTTGCGTCACTGATGTTTATTTTTTCAGAGGAAGCTTATTTCGGATTCTACATCGTCCTCATTGTCAAGTTGATGAAAAGCGTAGAATAAAGATGGCTCTTGATGTGGTATTTGGCTGTCTAACTCATCATTCCTATTGGTTATTTTTAAACGTTTGTACCAAGCCTCAAATCTGTTGTTATTGTCCAGGCAAGGGGTATGAACTGCTTACATACCAGCACCCCAACAATTGTCCACCGAGATTTAAAGTCACCTAATCTTTTGGTTGATAAAAACTGGAATGTCAAGGTACATGCCCCAATTACTTGCTTATCTAAACCTCTTTTTATTTCTTTTAATTACATTAATGTTTGTTTCCTTTTTCTTATTCTTTTTTCTATTTTTATTTTGCTGCTGTAAGTAAAGTTGCAAAAACTTATGAGATATTTCCTTCACGTTAATTTGGTGGGTGTGAGCTTGGTTGTTGACTTACAAAATTTTGAATTATGTAGGCTTATTTAGTATTTACTTGTGGTTTATAGATTTAAATATTCCAGTGTAGATTTTAGTTCCATGCATGATTTTCTATTTGCCTATTTATTTGTCATATATTGTGAAATCATTAATTGAGGCCCTATGTCTATTGTGAAGTTACTTGTAGGATGCAAGTGTGTGATTTCAAAGCTGTATGCTTCAAAAAACTCTCTCAGCATCTTTTTCTTTTTCTCTTGCCTTCAAGTTTTTCTCCTTAAAATTCTTTTCAGCTAGTTTATGGCAGGATGCTCATACTCTAAATTTGTGAGCCTAAGTAAGTTGAGAGTCAATTTTTTCTTTGCTTGCAGCGAAGTTGAGCTGCATTTTAGTTTGTGGGTGGGTAAATAATCTCTAAAAATCTGATTGACAAGTTGACCTTAGGATTTTTAATTGGGAGCCTTTTGTTCTAATGGATACTGTATGACCGAAAATTTATGAGTTGAGCTTGGGATGATTATTAGCTGCTTTTTTTCCCTAGTGGATGGCCATAGACTCGATTTCTTGATAGTTGAAAGAAAAAACAATTCAAAAGAAACTAATATCTTAATTTGCTTTTGGAATTAGTTTTTTTGTGGTATTCTTTTTGACAGAATGTAGCATCTAACCATGCAGGTTTGTGATTTTGGGTTGTCACGCTTGAAGCACAACACCTTTCTGTCTTCCAAATCAACTGCAGGAACGGTGAGAACCAGAGGCTATTGTACAGTATTCTTTACATATATAACAAATATATGCTAATATTATTTTGCATAAAGCTATTGTACAGTATTTATCTTCATCCCTCCATTTATCTGATTGAGTTATCTTAAATGTGTCAGCCTGAGTGGATGGCACCTGAAGTTCTTCGGAATGAGCCCTCTAATGAAAAGTGAGTTGCTAGATTTCTGTTTGGCTTTCTGAGCATCACTTACTTAAACATCTGGAATTATGAATATTTTCATCCCCAAGAAGTGACAGACAATGAGTTTATTGTACCACCTAAATATAATGTCTCGTTTTCTGTACTTAGGTGTGATGTTTATAGCTTTGGAGTCATTTTGTGGGAGCTTGCAACTCTGAAATTACCTTGGATTGGAATGAACCCGATGCAAGTAGTGGGTGCAGTTGGATTCCAGAATCGTCGTCTGGAGATTCCCAAGGAACTTGATCCCTTGGTTGCAAGGATAATTTGGGAATGCTGGCAGACGTAAGTTAATGAAGTTTAAATGATACAAATGTTGTATATTGAGTAATAGATTAATTTACTCTTCCTTTCATGCTTCTTTTTCTTTTTTTTTTTTCCCAGTGATCCAAGCTTGCGTCCATCATTTGCACAGCTCGCGGTAGCTCTGAAACCCTTGCAGCGACTTGTCATCCCTTCACACCTGGACCAGCCAAGCTCAGCTCTCCCACAAGAGATTTCAGTAAATTCTACTCCTTGAAATGTCTCAGTTTCTCAATTGTGAATAAAGAGACATTCTCTTTCTTGTTCTTGAGTGATTTAAAATAGGAATGTCAATATTAGGATAAAAAAGAAGTATACAGAAAAAGAACTTTTAGGCAAAATGTTTGTGTTAAGTAATTTGTGCATTGCTGCTGTTGCCCAAAGATGGCAACAAGTTTTTTTTTTTTTTTGTACAGTGCAATTTCGATAGTGTTCCCATGGGATCTAAAACAGTGTTAATGTGTGTGTATATGTTTATACTGTTTAAACGACGAAATGAAACTGTAATTACATGTTATTTGATGTGGTATAATTGTGAATATATATATTTTTTCTATCATTATATAGCTGATGACTGATGATCGATTAAGTCGCCGTTTTGCGGCATAGCTAGAAGTGAGTGTTGCAAGACGTGCCTTAACGAAAACTCAAGCGAGTAAAGACACAGAAACACAGGATTTTACGTAAGAGACAAAAGCGTTTCAAAGCTTGTTTAATTAGTGTTGCAATAGTAAAGCTTAGTCGGCCTCCACTACGCTGAAAACAACAATGTCTACACTTTTTCCCTTAACAAAGAAGTACTTCCTAAGAAGACCTTCTTTAATAAACGTAGCTTTTTCCAGCACTTTTTGTGAAGCTTTGTTTTCAGCAAAAACCAAACCTTCAATTCTATCCAAACACTTCAACTCCTTAAATGCACAGGATACAGCCATCTTAACTGCTTCAGTTGCTACGCCTTGTCCCCAGTACTTAGCACTTATGGCATACCCAATCTCTCCCTTCCGTTCATCTTTCCCGATCCCCGGCATCACGTAAATCGACCCGATTGGACGGTCTTCGACACAAATAGCTCTATACCAAGGATGAGACTTGATTACTTCCTTGAGGAAGTCCAGGGCATCATCCCTAGAGGTAAATGTGTTCCATCTGCAATACCTTGTAACATTCTCATCCCCTGCCCATCCCATGAAGTCATCGACATCGGAAATTTTGAACGGCCGGAGAGTTATTTGTATAGGTTTCAACATGCTCTCAGATTGTGAAGACTGCACAACAATGAGAGCTCAAGTGTATGCCAAGGCTCAAATTTATAGCCACAAAACAGTGGGTCGTTACCTGTTTTAACTCAATCTATTGACCCAGTACGTGGAGTTTAGGATACAAAGCAAAAACTCACATACTCTTTAGGTGCCACAAGACCGAAAGTATTAAGCTTTTAGTTGGCAAATTGTTAGGGATTCAAGCTTGGCGGCTTCGGAAGTTAGATATCGATGTCAAAGATAAGCTGCCGTTCTTATTTTACCAGAGGGGTCACTTGTGTGTCCACCAAAGTTGATTAATATCGAAGGATACAAGAGTTGAAGTGGCAACCAGGGTCGAGCTCAATCTATTATAGAAAAAATGTAGTACTAACTATACATTTCAAATAAGTTCGATACATAACTGTTCTTACGATAAGAACAATTTTTTTTTTTTTTTGAAAATCAAATTTAGATGAATACTAAAAATAAAATTACTTGAAAAAAACTTATTAAATGAAACTATTTTTATTATAAGAATCATAAATAATATAAAGAAGTCCCAAATTATACACATCAATTAAATTCGGATTTTTGTTCGGGAGAGAAATTTGCAGACAAAATACTATACACATATAAATCTCTTATTTTTCCCTTAAAATAGGTGTACTTTCTCAGATGACCTTCCTGAATGAACCCACATTTTTCCAACACTCTTTGGGAAGCCTTATTTTCTACATCAACATAAGCCTGTAATCTTACCACATCGGGAAAGTGCTTGAAAATCTCACTAAGGGCAATTTTTACTGCCATGGGGGCAATCCCATGGCCCCAGTACTTCACAGCAATAGCATACCCTATATCAGCCCTGCACCTGTCGTCACCCGATCCCGGGAAGATCGAAACGAACCCGATCGAACGGTCATCCAAGCATATGGACCTGCGCCAAGGGTGGGGGATACAAATATCTTTGATGTAGGTCAACGCTTCTTCCTTGGATGTGAAAGTGTTCCATCTGAGGGATCTTGTTACTTGTTCATCCCCTGCCCATGACATGAAATCATCAACGTCCGTTGGCTTGAATTGACGGAGGGTGATCCTTGATAAATCCATCTCCATTTGCTGAGAGAATTTACGATGATCAAGAGGACAACGATTAATTAAAATTGTAATCGACAATCAACAGTGGAATAGTAACTACATTTCTGCTCTTAATTCATTTGTAGCCAATTTCGGACCAACTTTTCAAATGTTAAATAAATTTCTAGTCCTTTTCAAAAAAAAATAAAATTTCTAGTCTTATTTTATTTATAGCCAATCTAAGCCATACACGTAGAACGATGATAAGGGTCCAAGTCAAACTAAGGCACTCATATTTGTACCCACAATGGGAACACGTAAAAAAAGTAAAACAAAATCAAATCCATCATTGGCTGTGGATTGGGGTCGGCTCAATAAATTAGGCCTTTTTAAAGTTAATATTTAAGAGAAAGTAAATATAGGATTGATTGAAATTTTTACAATAAATATGCATGATTAATTTTGTTTAGGTATAAATCGTTAACAAATTTTTTACATTATAATTTTTAATTGCATTGAATTTTTTTTAAGAAGTAGAAATCATAAACAACCTTATTTGATGGAAATTTAACTTCTAAAATAGAGAATAATCCTCAACTAAATCGCAGTGGGGCCTAAATTCGACTCAAATTTAAAAGTTATATTATATTGAAGTCCTACATTTTAAACAAGAAAATAAATAAAATTAATTTTAATATTTATGATGGGGAGCCCTCAAACTCTGAAGTTTCGGTGAACAAATATAATTATTCAAATTTTAAGTAAAAAGATAAACCATTAGTCATTTAATTATATTTTGGGGACACACCAAAAATATAAATAAAAACTTTAATGAGTTGGAGGGGGCCGCGCGAACGCAGGCCCCCACTGCCACAAATTATGACGTAGGCTCAGCCACTTTGGACTGACCTTAGGCGGGTGCACCTCCCAAGTGCAATGGAGGCCACCAACCTAGGCCATGGGCCTTCATGATCGCCCATTGACCCCGTCCAGGTAAGTATGTTGTTCCGTTGCTTATCATTCATTACTTATAGCTGTTGTCATAGTTGCATTTTCATATCTCTTCGATGTGGGATAAATTAGTTTTTTTTTTTCATTAACCAAGGCATAACCATAAATAGCCCTCTTTAACACTATCATATAGAGAATCAAATCATACAAGATGGCAACAATTGTTCCTCAACCATCACGATGAGCTCCATCCTGACAAATATTCTATACTACTCTTCCATGAAAGCAAATTAAAACCAGAGAAATTCAACCAAAAAAAAAAAAACCATGTAAATCGACTGAAAACCTTGGGTAGTTCCTTTAATCATAATGAAATGGTGGCAGTTACTTCCAACCATCCGACCACTCAGCTTCATCAGCAAGGGGTTGTGGAGTTTCCGCAACCTCTTCAGCTTGAAATGATTGGGCCCATGAACCTGAGTTCGAGGAACATGGATCATCTGCACATTCTTGTCTTTCAGGAGCAGGGCAGCCTTGGTAAGAGTTATTGTCACAACAATGCCACAAAAGCTTGTTCCAATAAGGGTCCTGCATTCAAAAAAATGCCATTAATCATTAATTTGCTCAACTGCCTAATATATCATCCAATTATGCATAGCTAGGTGAGATTAAAATTTCAGAAGATCTGAAAGACATCTCTTCAAGTAGTTGTATAATGGTGATCGATAAAATATTGTTTAATGAGTGGACAATGTAAATGGCCTCAATAGACACTGTTAATTATGGCAAAAAATGGACTGTGCTTGAAAGAATAGGCTGGTAAAGAATGTACAGGGCATTTGATACAGCAGACAGATCTGCTTCTTTCATACAATCTTCTGAGATTTTTTTCAAAACACTTTATAATCTAAATGATCTGGCAATTGCAGTAGTTTGATAAGCAAGCATATTAAATTATAGCATTGGCAGTGTACTTAGCAAAGGATGTGTGAGTACCTGACAGACTATGTGAGGATTCCCAACAATAATAAGCAGTGATCTGGCACGAGTAATTGCAACGTTAAATCTCCTTGGATTGCTAAGAAATCCCAGACAGTAAGTTTTGTCAAATTCATTGTGTTTGACTGTTGATCTGACAGTCGAGACAATGATAACCTCTCTCTCTTGTCCTTGAAATTGTTCAACAGTCCCTACCTTAACATCCGGCATATCCCATGTTTCAAGTACTTTCTTGATTTTGAGGACCTGCTGGCGGTAAGGTGTTATGACCCCAATATCTATCTCGTTAAGATCCGTATTTTCTCTGAGCTTGTTGATGATATCGACCACCTTGCTTACCTCGAATCTGTTAAACCATGATGGATTGTTACCTTCTCTTTCATCACAGCCTTGAATACCAAAGAACAGAACAGGAAATTCTTTGTTGGGAAAGAAGTCCACCTCAGCACTTGACAAGGAAGTGGCATCATCTTTGCATGCCAGTAACTTCCCTTCATAGAAGAGCTTCGAAGGGAGATCTAGAATTGCAGGATGACAACGATAATTTCTCACCAGCTTTGTAACGTAACGTTCATCTTCATTATGGTAAAATTCACATTCGAAAAGCCTTTGAAGATATGATTTTCCTAATCCAAAAGCCTCTGCATCTTTTGAATATATAACAGGACCTAGTTGCTTCGGATCTCCAGCAAGAACAACAACCGTTTGTTTTTCACAAAGGTTTGCTATGGGAATCATGCTTTCTGGCTCTGAAGCTTGTCCAGCCTCATCTAAGAAAATGTGGGAAAAATTACCACGTTTGATACCATTCATATTTAGTAGAGATGAACTCATATATGTAGAAATGATGATCCTATAATGCTTTAAGGCCTCGAGTGGAGGACATTTGAAAATGGACTCCTCAGAAAAGCAAAAGCGAATCAAATCAGTTGGAACATCCTCATAAGGACGGCTTGTAGCATTCAGCCTAAATATTTCATTCTCCTTAATTTCGGCAACTTCATTAGAGATGAGTCTCTCTAAGATGTGATCTGCTGCACTGTTTGAAGCAGCGCATACAAGAATCCGACAATGGTTTCTAGTCGAATATACTTGTAAGATTGCTTCCACCAGAGTCTTTGTTTTACCTGTGCCAGGAGGCCCATAAATCACATAGGGAGGCGCACCTTTGCAAGCAAGGATGAACTCAACAGAACGCATCTGTTCCTCATTTAGACTAGTAAAAGGCACAAATGGGGCTGCCTTGATCAGTCTCTGTTTGGTTGATTGTGATGGAAAGAGAAGATCAGATTCTAAATTCTCTGCTGCTTGAACAGCTTGATACATCCTCCTCATGTTTATCCTATTGTATGTGAATCTGACATTGTACAAGCTGTCATTTTTGTGATGAGTGTGAACTTCTTTGTCGAATTTCAGAATCACTTCATCAGCCTCAACACGGTAGATGAAACCCTGTAAGCATCCCTTAAATAAGTATAAAAATTTTGAAAGAGAAAGATTAAACCATTCAAAATTCAATAATAGAAGTTCATACGACTGAGCCATTGAAAGTAGTTAAGACAACCATGGCCATGAATAAGCTGATCAAGGCTCTCCTCAGGCTATGTTTGAAAAATAAATGACCAAAAGAGAAATGTATCAACCATTCATTAGGGAACCAAACATTATGCAGTAAAATAAACTTATCAATATGCAGCATCATGACTTTAAAAGAGGGAGAGGAGATGTAACTTCATTGTCCCATTAGTTCAGGAGCAAGACATGGTTGGGCAAGGAAAAAAATTATAAATTTCAAATTGATTGGTGTTTCAAGATTGAAGCATGCTGCGGTACTCTTCTAAGAGAAGAAAAAATTATTCCAAGATAAGGAACAAACCTGATACACTTTATTGGAACCAGCATTTGCAGCAGCAAGCTTCACAAAAGCGTGATCCCCATGTACAAGTGAAGGTCTCCTCTCAGCCAAACCCGGGACATCAAGAGCCAGTGAGCGAGGCCCTTTCCTCCTCATGGTGACACATTCCATATTATGGCACTGCATATCTTCCTGCAAGAAACAAAACAATTTCAGATCCCACTAAAAAGGGAGGAGCAGTTAAACACTATTACCTCTACTAATATAGCATTAATAAATTACCTCCAAATGTAGCTCTTCCATAACAAGCAATGTACTGAAAAAAGAAAAATAATTCTTCCTCACCAGACCCTTTAATAGAACTTGAGGTACTTGCTTATTTGCCACCAACTCACGAACATCCGTTGGGATTGGAAATTCGGGGAGCTTATACTTGAAACCTTGTTTTGTTGTTCTACCTTGTGTTGTTCTAGCAGGATGCGAGGGAACAACATTTTCATCAACTGCAAACTTCTTTTTTCTTGGCACTCTTGAGTATGGTCGACTAGAAGCCAGAGACTGAGAGACACTGTCTTCAGCCAACAGGAACACCACTCGTTCAAATCTATCATCCCCTATATCAAAATGCACCACAGATGTATGCAAACCCATGTCCTTAGGCTTGCAAGATAACCAAATGGTTAAAGTCCTGAGAGGTTGAAGTACTCTGTCCTCAATAGAGAATCCCTCTAAGAAGCCTTGACCTTTTTCTGAATCTGAGTTGGCTGATGGTGGCTCCATTAGAGATAAAGTGAAAGATTTTGCAGGATTTGAGCGGTAGATTTTAATTCCCCAAAGTTCAACCGGTTCACCAGTAGTGTTCTGAATTGTAATTGAACACTTGGAAGTTTCTCCTACACGAATAGACTGGGGTTTCCCTTGGACAAAAGGAAATGGAACTGATAAAATAACAGGACCCCCCTCACTCGGATCATAGCTCAAAAATGATTGATCGTTTTGAAAATCAATAAATCCAATCCCCCTTTTTTCACCTTTGACAGAGCATTCATCATCCCAACAATCCTTTTCAAAATTGCTCATCGTTCAAATGGTATGAATCAAACTAAGTTCCTGAAATGCTTAACATATACCAATGAAGTAAATACTACTCACGCAATAAACAAAGATACAGCGTGTTAATTCATCACAAAAAAAATGATCAAAAGGGATGTTAAAATATTTGCTGGCCTACAAGGATAACATTAGAATCACCAGATTATAAAAAATAATAATACTACTTTAAAGAACAGAATGTTATGGAGATCTAACACCAAGCACAGCATTCAACCTTTTTTCTGGAACAAATTTTAATTCGAGTATAAATTTAATCAATATTAACAACTAGAATTACCAACTCTTCACTAAAGTAATAGCATCCATTCTCCCGGCCATTATTTTCTCAAAATCAAAATTAAAGAAAACAAAAACTCATTTGAATTACAAGATATGATAATAAGATTAAAGAAACTATAATCTGAAAAGAGATAACAAGTCCCAACCTTTGATTGAAAAAAGCCTTAAAATCTGAAATGGGCAGCGAAAGTTTGAAACTTTGATGGAGATAAACGATTACCCAAAGAGAACCAAATTGACCCAGTAGAGCTTTTCTGAGAATATATTAATGCTGCATTTGCTTTAAAAGGAATTGAACAAGCTTCTACTTCAGAAGTTAAAAGGACAGAAGCATAAGGAGAGTGAGAAGAAGCAACTGCCTTTCATAAAGATAACGTGTGTTTGAAGTTTCAATGCAAGTACTGATAATTTGTGTGTTTTCAGATCGTTTTTTTGTACCTGTACGTAGAATTAAAAGAGTTATGTCCGCACGTGGCAGGATATTACTGGGTACTTGTTTGGAGTCAATGAAGAGTTTCATGGGTTTACTTTTGGGAGTCAAAAAAGACGCGGTTGTTCTGTTCATTTGATAATAAAGGGAACATAAAAGTGTTGCTGAGGTTTGATCCGGTGCACCCAAAATCATGATAGAGGAATGTAGACGCTCGCGTTTTACAAGGTTATTGGCTTAAACCATACTTCGAGGGGATTTGAGGTTTGTTATTATGTACTTGATTGTGCCTGATCACTGCTTCTTACTTGTTGGAGAAGGGGCTTCCTTAAAGAATCCGAGTAAAGGATTTGTGGAATTGTGGTTTGTTACTTCATGAAGAAGGCTTTATTTTTTGCCCTTTGCCGAGTGCTTTCAAGAACTGCCAATCCGAGATTGAATCTGGGATAGATGATTAAAAAATTAATTTGAACTTTACTTTTTTTTTTCTGCATTTAATTAGTTCTGGCTCTACAAAATTCACATTGATTACCCAATCGATGGCCTTATTAATACTGCTTGATGATGGAAATACATACATGATGAAAAGTGATTTTGATTATGATATAACAAACTATGAAGAAAGAAAGTGTGATCAAGAAAAGGTGTGCGAACATCGAATACGTGAGAATTAAGCGTGTTAAGCTCTCCTACAAGCTGAATTGTAGTCAGCTTAATACGTGTATTTGATCAGCTCCTAACGAAAAACAGATCGATGACAATCCAAATATTAATATCTAAAATCTTATTACACTTGCGAAAATTTAATATGTTTTACGGAGGGAGCCTGCCTAAATCTAAGGAGATCTGGAGATGGGTGATTCTATTGGCACCCTTCAAAAATCCTTATGAAAACTCTCGATTCTATTGGCACCCTTCAAAAATCCTTATGAAAACTCTCTCATAGAGCTAATTTTTTTTTCACCTAATTAAAATTACATACAGAATACCTGAAATATTTTGAAATAAATATCACTTTGTTCACTAAGAACAATGCTACGCATCCTAAATTTTTTTAATTGATTGCTAAGATAATATAATTAATTCATTTTAATTTTAATAATCAATTGATGAATACCACATTGGGATAATAAAATTTGAGATGTATAGCATTATTATTTTTCATCTTTTTTGAAGATGGCCATCAATTCACAATTATTTTAACAATTTTTGTTGATAATTCCTTTCTCAACAAATTTTTTACAGGAATTATATGTCTAAATATCATCAACTATATCATGCGTATAATTTGATATTTACAACTTATTTCTTTCATTTTTTTCTCATTAAGTTTAATTAGTCATGTTTGATTCTTTTCAAGTCTTAAATTAATTCAACTGCAGAAGAGTTACCCCATTTTCTTTTTTTCCCAAAAAATACTAGTGCTCAAAGAAGTTGTAACAATATTCATAATTTTATTATTACAATGCGAGTAACTAAGCGAGAACAGAAAAATTTAGAGATTTTTGGAATAGCTCAACGATAATATCAATTTATGAATTATGTAGTGGGTAATTTAAGTAAAGGAGTTTGATAGAGATACTCTATGGAAAAAATATTGAATAGGGATGATAAATATCCAGCTATGGATAGATAATATCAATCCATAATTATTCATAATGGATATATTCATATTCATATCTAATTTTAAATATTGCATATGGATATGGATTTTAACTCTACTTATATTTTTTCATTCACTCTTCTATTTTTTTTTCTATAACCTCATCAATTTTTTTCACTTGCACAAGTTTTTTTTTTAAAAATTCCAAATAAAATATGCTAAATTGATATATTTATCCTATAAACTCCTAAGCTTAAAGCTTGATGTCCTCTGCTCATCATCTATATCTTCAATCATGAACTCACGCCATTTTAAACAAGCATTAACTATTGCTTTTGTTTCCATGTCATCTTCTTTCACTTTATTATTTGCTTTGCTTATATATGAAAGTTGGAATAACTTTCAAATCTGCAAACCAATGAATTATTAGCCCATAATAAATATATTATTATTACATGCAGCAGAGTACAAAATCTTCCATCATGAAAATCTCCAATTAATAATTATTAAGTAATTATATGTAGTAGAGTATTACATCTTCCGTACTAAAAACTCCGACTAATTACTTGATAAAATCATAACCCTCATAATTTTAGGATTGACAACACTGATTCCATCGATTGCAAGATTTTTTTTTGCCAAAAATTTAGTACCACTACGTAGATCATGAAGTTAATTTCGAATCCGATGGTATCAGATTTGTCATCATTTGGTCAATTTTTATGTCGCTAATGTCTCTACGGTACCATCACTAATAATAGAACAGTAACGCCAACATTAAGTTTTTTTAATTAAAAAAATTAATTTTTGTATTGGTAATATATGCTTTAAAATTTCTAAAATTAAAATATTTTTCTATCATTTTGTTGGAAGGTTTATTTAAGAATAAATTTTTTTGTTTAGGAAATTTTTGTATTTATTCAATTTTTAATCTAAAAATAAAGAAAATTATGTGATTTATTCAATGATGGTTTTTTAATTGACAAAATGTGATTGATCGAGATGTATGTACCTTAAGATTAAGTGGCAGCCCCCACAATGACACTACACTCTTTTGACACGTGAGTCTTTATATGTTGTTGATTTTTATTGAAAATGCTAGCATTGAATAGATCTAAAAATTTTTGATCTAATAGTATGAGATGTTTACATTTGATAAATTTTCGTCATTGGTGACAGTAGAGCGGCAATGGCGGTGGCAGCGAAGTTGTTTTGACAAAAATTATGTTTTTTATTTTTTAAAATTGAAATACAATTATTTTATATATTTTTGTACTAAAGGTATTTTTGACATTAAATATTTTAGTTGAGCACATTTTTTTAGATATTTTTAAATATTTAATTATTTAAAATTTATAAATTTAAATATGGGCACATAAATATCTATTATATTTATTTGTTAAGATTATTCCTAAGATTTATTAATAATAACAAATTATGGCATAGGATCGACGAACATGGAACGGTGCGCCTCCTAGTGCAATGGAGTCTACCAACCCAACAAATAAGCCATGAGCCACACTGGCTGTCCCTTAACCCGCCAAATAAGTTTGCTTGTGTGATTGTCTCTTGTCGATGTGGGATAGGATGAATATAGTGGTTTTATTTGTTTTTCTTTAGTCTATTAAACCATATGGTATTCGATGATCACATTAGAACTCGACTAATTCAGATCCGAACTGAATAATATAATTAAAATAGCCCCATGCCAAATGATTTATGCATTTATTGGTTTTACAATTTGTCATGAGTAAGAATTTAGAGGCTATATAAAGCAGTTGTATACTATTGCGATTAAAGATGGTTTAATGTAACAAAATTAGAAGTAAACATTGCTTGTAGCTAGGTAATGGTGACAATTGTTCTTAACCAGCAAATTTATATTTTGTCATTATTGTGTAAATGTTAATGTGCTCGTAAGTGAGCGAATTTGTTAAAGTATAAATTATGAATAATGAGGTTAAATCCACATAAATTATCAATTTTTAGGAAAGCCAAATTCAATTTAAGTTAATTATAATTCTACTATAATTGAAAAGAAAATACTTTGTTTGAAGAAATCAAAACTAAAGATGCAATTAAAATAAAAATGAATAAATTAACATAAGAATTCAAGATATTGAAGCTACTAGGATTTCATAATCTACCATAGTTGAACTTATTAATTATCTAATTTTCAATCAATTCTCAATTTTAGAGTGACAACTTAAAATCAATTTATATCTACTCATGAATTTAACAATTAAGCCTAATTAAAATTAATCTTATGTAGGTTTTATTCTGCTTACTAGTATGATATCTAAGTATCTCATGTAAACAATATTAAATAACAAAGGGTCAAAGTTTTCTTAATTATTCTGTGTAAACAATTTAATGAAAGACACAAAATCAAAGATAATCACATATAATCTTTATAAATTCAAGCATAAATTTAGTCAAATATTAATCATAACAATCAATAATGCATGACAGAATTGATAAAAAGATTTAATAATATTCAATCAAACATATAAAATAAAAAATCATAAATATTAAAGCATACAAATAGAGAATTAATTGAATAAAAAATAATTTATTTCATTGAACATGACTTTATTTTTAACCTTAATATAAAAATTTTAGTTAGACATATAGAGATTGATAATAATAAAATCAGTAGAATCCATAGTGCTGCTGCTACCTCTAATCTTTCACTCCTCCCGGCGGCTGCCGTCCTCCAAAGCCAAAGACTTGGCTTATATATATATATTAAGCTAGCGACCAAGCCCTTTTAACTCCTAAAATAATTTTATTCTCAATCTTTAATTTATTATTCGGTTCAATAAAATAATTTAATTAACTAAAAATTAAAAAAAATCAAAATAACTAGTAAATATATAATAAAGGTAAAATATGTATATAAATTATGCCCATCGTTCATAGTCTTAAAAGAAAACAAAAACACAATATTTCCATGCATGAATTGCAGTCTTCATTTATTTAAGGCCTTATTGTGCATGGCTAGAGAGATGCAAAAAAACAACAAAATGCTCAACAGTCAACTGGTGTATTTACAAGTGCACTTTTGGGGTAAAAATGGTGCTGGATGAGGATCACATTGTCCGTTTCCATTGTACCTATTTTGGCAATCATCTCTGAATTGATCATCCCCGTTGCATAGCCAAGTTTGCACGCAGTGTTTAGGTTTACGCTTTGGTTCTTCTGCACGCACCATCTTTTCATCTGATGCTCATATATTAACTATTAGAGACGTCTTGTGACGATTTTCATTATAATTATATGCTTAAAACTAATTAATGAAACCATATCAACAAGAAAAATAAAGAAAGAGATATACCAGCTGAGGCTAGGAGAATGGGAGCAGGCAACAATTTGAAAGATTTTTGATAAACTATATATTTTGATTGTATATCTATTATAAAATAACGAGATGCATTTATAGGGGATGATATGATTCTAGCATTAATTCACCATCTTCTAAAACAAGAATGTAAATCTAGGAATGAGAATAATTTGAATAAAATAGCTATTATAGACTTTATAGTTTCTTAGTTTTGGTAAGTAAATCAAGAAGTTGGGGCACTTATATTTTTAGAAATAAAATTTACCAAATTTTTATTTTAGTTACGTGATTGTTACACCATTTCTTGATTTATGGTGCATGCGGCAGAACCAAAAGCGTAAACCTAAACATTGCGTGCAAACTTGGTCATGCAACGGGGGTGATCAATGTAGAGACGATTGCCAAATAGGTTCACTGGAGACGGACAATATGATTCTCAACCGGCATCATATTTACCCCAAAAGTGCACTTGTATATACAACTGTTGAGCGTTTTGATGTATTTTTCCATCTCTTCTGCTATGTATACTAAGGCCTTAAAAAAATGAAAGAAACAATGGAGACAGTGGTCCCATGCTTCAAAAATACTTCTAACGAAAGATATATACATAATTGATCATTAATATAAATTCTCAGTTGTGTACGGCATGCAACATCATTTAATTATTTTAATTACTTTTTTTTTATAAGCCCTATAAGGATTCGAATCCTTGCTCTCAACATTGTGCTTGCTTTCAATATTGTGACTACAATGACTCTCCTACTAGGCTATAAGTCCATTGGCATTTTAATTACTTCTATCTAGCTATTCAATTGCACAGCCAGATGTGTAAGAATTTTTATTATGTGATTCATATGATAAGTCATTTGTTTAAATTAATGAATAGATAAACTTATATTAATGATCCATTTATTTGTTTTAGGAGATGATGAAAGAGTTTATTAATCACTTTCATAATGGAAGTGATAAAGTTTATTAATATTACTTCTTGAACGAAGCAGGTGCAGAATTTTTTAAGTTATGAGATACTAATACACAAAGGGTCCTTACGGCCAAATTTATGCTTGCTAAGAACCTGTTTTCCATCACAAAAGAAAGGTTATAAACTGAAATAGGTTAGAAGACGTCTTTATAAAATTTAGTGAATATAAAGAACACTTGAAGCTTAAATTTATGATTGGAGGTATGATTTTTAATTAATTATTTTACATGTGGTAACAGAGCCAACATCAATTCTTGTTGTTCGGTATATATGTTTTTATTCATGTGTTGAAATCACATTGATGTGTATTTGATTAGAACATTACATGTGTTACAAAGACATGAAAGATGAGAATGATCCTGCAGTTATTATTATTATTATTTTTATTTATCACATGTGATAACAACAAAAGAATATTTACTGAATATAAATAAAGTCATATAAATTGATAATGATCATGATATTATATATTGATTATTTTAAAATAAAATTGATGAACGTATTAGTTATAGAGGCACGATTTAAATTGATCTACATGTTAAATTTAGTAATTTTATATGAATTGAAATCTGATTTGTTTAATTACTAACTAAGGCTGTTGGATTTGCAATGAAAGTCTGGTTATGTATTTTCCTGTGATGTGTTTCCAGAAAAAAAAGAAGTGACTATTGATGATTTTTAAGTATAAACTTTGAGAGGTTTGACATCCCATGAGATAAGGTTTTGCTTATTACAAGATTTGTTATGTCATGGCTGTAGAATGCCTATCAAGTTTAGCTCCCAGTTGTTTTGAGTTTATGATATTAAGATCATACATGATTCATCATAAGTGAGAGTCTTTTAATTGATTAAATAACAAGGGTATATTTATGTTAAATCATAGCTATGAAGTTTTAGTTTTATATCTAGATAATAATTTTGCAATAAAGTTAAGATAGTTTATATATAGAGTGAATGACGTTATCCATTATGAAAGTATAAATTTATTATATGCGATGAAAGAAATATGCAAGCATTTTGGTTAAGAAATTTCATCAATGATTTAAAAAATTATTGTCAATAAAAAGACTGTTGATCATTAAATAGTCAAAAATAAATTTATCGACACAAAGTTAAGTTATAAGATGTCACGTTAATAAGTATGAGCTAACTGTTGATCATATATATAGGTAAAGCTCTCATGTTAAAAGATTCCATGAATAAAGTTTTGCTAGTTAAATTGAATAATGATTATGTAGATTGTATGGTTTTATTGGTTGAATTTAAGATACATTATTCGTGCATATAAAGAATTTTGTAAAGTCCATTGGGACTATCTAAGTTACACCCGAAATGACTTATGAAATTTTATAGGCATAACTCCATGATTCGTGTATTGAGAATTTTTTTTAATTTATAAAATTTTATTTGTATGTGGGTAATTAATAGTTCAATGGCCATATTGAGCTGTGAGTTTAATTCTTCATTTAACATGTGGATTGGGTGGGAGAATATAAGAATTTTCATTTTATGATCCAAATGAGTCACTTATTTGAATAAATGAATAGATAAACTCGTATAAATGACCCGTTTACTTGTTTTAAAGGATAGTGGAAGTGTTTATTAATCATTTTCATATAAAGGATAGAGGAAGTGTTTATTAATAATTTTCATAATAGAAATGATAAAGTTTATTAATATTACTTCTTTGATGGAAGGAAGTATAAAGTCTTTTAATTTATGAAATACTACTATAACCCTGACAAAATCTATTGTTGATGCAGTTTTTCCTGCGTGCCTCAACAGTGCTTCGAACCTTCCAACAGTGCCTCCAAACAGCTCGAGCAAGACTCGTTCGAACCTTCGTCACGGATTCAAACAAGGCCTCCAAACAGCTCGAGCGGGATCGTTCGAACCTTCGCTCGCTGGATTCAAACAAGGTGTCTCGATCATTCCGCTCGCGATAAGCTCGAGCGGGATTACCCCTTCGTCCTGCTCACTGCCTTCTTCGTAACGGAGATCTCCTGACTGCACTCACGTAAAACCGGGTCGGGGTCACCGGCGTGTCCCGACGAAACCCTCCGACGCTCAAGTCAAGAATTGAGTTTATCTTTTGGTATCTCCTTAGTGAGGAGACCGGAAAGATGAAATGGTTATTATTTCGCCCCCCCTTTTTGGATAAGTATGATGTTTTTTCAGAGAAAATCAGGTGAGAGAAATTAGAATAGGAAGAACTTGTTTGAGCTTACAGATCCTTTGTGAATGAAAATTGCCAACCTTTCTGTGAATTAGAAAGTCCAACCCCTGTAACGTTCCCCTTCGCTTCCTTTTATACTCCATTTTTCCCGCTCTTTCCGTTTCCAGTCGTCCACTCCCTCGTTAGTGATATCCGGGTCCCTCCGACGTACCGGATTGGCGGAATATTACCTAGGGATGAGCGATCGTCCCCTTAACCCGATTCACATAGCCGATCACCATGCTCGGCAAGTGCGTTAGGAATTATGACACCTTGAAGCATGTGCCGACCACTAGCAACAATATGATGGGACTCGGTCGACATTAAAAGGTCCGCCAGATTCCGAGAAAACGGCCGGGTTGCCTGGCTCGGTCTTGCCTGGACATGCTCGTGGATCCTCGCGAGCGAGAGATGTGCTCGTGGATCCCTGCGAGCAGGAGAGATGTGCTCGGTTCTCGACCTTGACCAGCTTTGACCGAAGGGACGACCTCGAGCAGGTGAAGGAGTGCTTAGCTCTCGACCTTGACCGGCCTTGACCGTGGGACGACCTCGAGCAGCGAAGGAGTGCTTAGCCTCGACTTTGACCAGCCTTTGACCCGAGGGACGACCTCGAGCGAGCGAAGGAGTGCCTCGGCCTCGACCTTGACCAGCCTTTGACCCGAACGACCTCGAGCAGGGGATGGAGTGCTCGGGCTCGAGCAGCCTATGAATCTCTCGATCTTGACCATCTTTGACCGTAAGGGATGCTCGGGCTAGTCCGTCTCTGGGTGTTTTACTCGAGCTGGAGAGGCTTCGAGGGCCTGTCTGATATTTACCCAAACACCAACTCCGGCTCTAGTCTTTGAGTGAAGCGAGACAAGACCGAAACTCGAGAATGATGGGCCTAACTCGCGGCCTTTACGCTTCCCCATGTTCTTCTTGCTCGGCCTCGTAGTTGGTCGAGGTGTCTTCATCACTACTACCGCCGAGCCCTTCTTGAACTTCGCTCGGCTTTTCAATCGACCCGAGCTTCTTCCGCCACTCCCGCTCGGACCGCAATTGGTCGAGGTATGTTCTCGCTGCTACCCCGCTCGGCCTCGCAATCGACCGAGGTGTCTTCATCAGCTACTCATGCTCGGGCTTGTAATCGACCGAGGCGCCATCTCGTCGTTACTCCCGCTCGGGCCTGCAATCGACCCAAGCGTGGCACCGTCCCGCTGGGACTTCGCCAAGGAGTTTTTCTTGACTTCTCCTGCCGGCCTTTAATTGACCTAAGCGCTCGATGTTACTCCCGCCGGCCTGCAATGACCTAGCGTGACCGTCCCGCCTAATGACTTAGGCTTTGGGACTTCGACCAAGGAGCTCTTCTTGAACTTCTCCTGCCGGCCTTTTAATTGACCGAACATCTTCTTGATTTCTACTCCCGCCGGGCCTCGCAATCGACCCAAGCGCCTTCCGAATTTCTACTCCGCCGGGCCCGCAATCGACCCAAGCTGTCTCGATGATACTCCCGCCTCGGTCTTCAATCGACTGAAGCTTGGCACCGTCCCGCCTAATGAGTTAGGCTTGGGACTTCATGCCGAGGAGTTCTTCTTGCTTCCGGTCTTCATTTCGAACTTACATTATGAATGCTATTCTTATTCTTACATACATTTGTACTTTTACATATCCCATCTTGGGACGTAAATCTTACATTAGCATTTTACAATACAAAGAGACCCATCGGAAATACTTCCTCGGAGTCGTGCGCTCCACTGCTCTGATCTCTCGTCCATCCGGACGAGCTGGCTCAGATGCTCCTCGCCTTCCACTCTTCGATTCCTCCTCGAGTCGAGCGAGGCTATCTCGCATGGTTTCCTTGGCAGCTACGGCAGTAGCAGCTCCTCGCCACCCTTCGGTCGCCTTTCAAGACCCCAACAACTCCATTTACTCGATACTTAGTGGCTAAATAATGGGTGGATAGCACGCATTGGCTCGATCCTCATGAACGGCCTCCCTAGAATCGCCTCGGCACGGCCGGCTTCATCTACCACCACGAAATCCAAAGATCATGTTCTTCTCGAAAGGCTTTGAGCCCATGGTTACCGCTAGTTTGATGATTCCTAGAGGTATTAGCTTTCCTCCCGAATCCTTTCAAGGAAGTGCTCTGTCCGCTCGAGGCTCGCACCGCTATTCCTAAATCCTCGAGTGTGGATTTGAAAAGAATATCTACCGAGCTCCCCGAGTCAACCAAGATTCTGGTCAAGTTCCTTATTCGCTACATTGGCTTTTACCACTGTGGAATCTTCGTGGGGTACAAGACCCCTCCTCATCTTCATCCGTCCACATGATTGGCACTCGCCGAACCTTGGCCTTCTCGGCAGTAGAGCAGTGAACAGACTTCTACGGCAGCAAGATATCTCGCAGTAGTTTTTCCGGCCTCGTTGGAACTTCCGACCATCGCTGGCCCACCTGAAATTATTCTCGTGGATCGGTGGTTCCAGATCTCATTTCGTGAAGCCCTGCCATCTTCCTCAGTCGCCGCTTCAACTACCGGTGTCCCCTTCAACAAACTCATCCAAGTACCGGCTCCTAACCGCATCCTCCACCG
Source organism: Murraya koenigii (assembly GCA_025617385.1). Lineage (NCBI taxonomy): Eukaryota > Viridiplantae > Streptophyta > Magnoliopsida > Sapindales > Rutaceae > Murraya > Murraya koenigii. The sequence goes on from CM046812.1 coordinate 28,365,181, forward strand.
GTTTTTCAAATCACCAGATCGTGCCGTGGAGTGGCCGTGGTTACCATGGAAACGGCAGAATCGCCTCTTATCCCGCTTGCCACCGACTTGGCACATCTACGCTGGTAGGCTCAGCAGCCTCGCCTTCACCACTGAGTATCTCTTCGAGATACCTTCAACCTCAGATATCGCTCTGTAGTAGTGGCTCTGCTCCACCACTCGTATTGCCCTATCCCTCGGGAAGCTTCTCGGAGGGTGGCAATGGACTGGTCACCCCTGGCATGGCTCACTCAGTCTACTCTGTGGTCTGGTCATGGGTATGTGGCCATCATGACGCCTCAGATTCTCCGTGATCCCTACCTGAGACTCGCGAGGTGGTCGGGAACCATCCGCGTGGGGAACTCTCCGATATGGGTCAGTATGGGCAACCCTGGTCCTCGATGCCTTTGAGCTTGTGTCCCTCAGGCAGACCCCTTCTCCTTCCTTCTCGCTCCATTGACTTGCTCATTCCTCGCCTATAGCCTTTTCTTCTTCAATTACCATGTCCAGCTTTACTTGTTCGTGACGCGTCCGAACACGAATCGGATCGAAGGACTCCGCAGGTTATACCATGGTCTCCCCATCCGAACACCATCCTTTAATCCTCTTAGTAGCTCGGGATGGTCGAACGCACCAAGATCTAGGATCGATCTATGGTATCTTTGATAAACTCCCGAGGGACTCTCCTTCTCTCCGCCTCACTCGACTACCCATCATGTCATCCTCGGGGTCATCGCGCCTCGAATTGTTCCGCGAACTCCCCGCACATCTGCTCAAAGCTCAAGATGCTTCCCTGGGAGTCTCACGGTACCATTCTCTCGCCTTCCCTCAAGAGCGAGCGGAAGGCCCCGCACCTCTCGTCGCCGACTGCACTCTGCACCTCGCCATGTCGTTGAACCGCCTATATGTACTAATGGGTCACTCTTTCCGAAAATTTCAGATCCGGAAGTGAAAGTCACGTGGGATCGTGACACCCATGATCTCCGCGGAGAGTGGAGATTCGTTGTCCAAAGATTATTCGCAAGCTTGGACTCTTTCCGCTCTCCAAGATCTTCCACAACTTGTGCCAACCTCGCAGACCTCTCCCTCCAACTCCTCCGCACGAGAGGTCAGGTCGTATCCTCGCAAATGTTGACTGGACCCCTTTCCTCCATGTTTGTTTCTTCTCTCACAGCAACATTTTAGTGCCCCAGGTCTTGGGCTTCATCTCCCACATTTCCCGAACACGAGCATTCCTCTACTGGACTCCGGACATCATTACATGCTTTTCTCCGTCCTTCCTCGAATTCTTGTAATGAGGAGGTCATAGTTTCGATCTGCTTTTCCATCCGATCCATTCTTTCCTCGATCTCCTCGCTCGGGCCTCATTGGCCACTTCTCTCAAAGTTACCGATTCTTCCGGACTTACTCCTCTTCTACTGCTTCCCTCATCGCTGTGTCGTGTGTCTTGAATGTATTAGGAAATCAGGCTTTTGTGCCGCTCCCCACGACGGCGCCAAAATGTTGATGCAGCTTTTCCGCGTGCCTCAACAAGTGCTTCGAACCTTCCAACAAGGCCTCCAAACAGCTGAGCAGGATTGTTCGAACCTTCTGCTCACTGGATTCAAACAAGTGCCTCCAAACAGCTCGAGCAGGATCTGTTCAACCTTCGCTCGCTGGATTCAAACAGTGCCTCGATCATTCCGCTCGCGATAAGCTCGAGCAGGATTACCCCTTCGTCCTGCTCACTGCCTTCTTCGTAATCGGAGATCTCCTGACCTGCACTCACGAAAACCGAGTCGGGGTCACCGGAGTGTCCCGACGAAAACCTCCGACGCTCAAGTCAAGAATTGGATTTATCTTTTGGTATCTCCCTAGTGAGGGAGACCTGAAAGATGAAAGGGTATTATTTCGCCCCCTTTTGGATAAGTATGGTATTTTTCGTAGAAAATCAGTGAGAGAAATTAGAATAGGAAGAACCTGCTTGAGCTTACGGATCCTTTCGTGAATGAAAATTGCCAACCTTTCCGTGAATTAGAAAGTCCAACCCCGTAACGCTCCCTTCGCTTCCTTTTATACTCCATTTTTCCCGCTCTTTCCATTTCCAGTCGTCCACTCCTCGTTAGTGGTATCCGGGTCCCTCCGACAGTACGGATTGGCGGAATATTACCTAGGGATGAGCTACCGTCCCTTAACCCGATTCACATGGCCGGATCACCATGTCGGGCAAGTGCGTAGGAATTATGACACCTTTGAAGCATGTGCCCGCCACTAGCAACAAGATGATGGGACCCCGGTCGACATTAAAAGCGTCCGCCAGGATTCCGAGAAAACTGGCCTGGCTGCCCGGCTGGGCCTGGTCTTGCCCAGATGTGCTCGTGGATCCCTGCGAGCAGGAGAGATGTGCTCGGTTCTCGACCTTGACCAGCTTTGACCGAAGGGACGACCTCGAGCAGGTGAAGGAGTGCTTAGCTCTCGACCTTGACCAGCTTTGACCTGTGGGACGACCTCGAGCAGGCGAAGGAGTGCTTAGCTCTCGACTTTGACCAGCTTTGACCTGAGGGAGGACCTCGAGCAGGCGAAGGAGTGCTCGGCTCTCGACCTTGACCAGCTTTGACCCGGAACGACCTCGAGCAGGGGATGGAGTGCTCGGGGCTCGAGCAGCTATGAATCTCTCGACCTTGACCATCTTTGACCAGAAGGGATGCTCGGGCTAGTCTGTCCTCGGGGTGTTTTACTCGAGCTGGAGAGGCTTCGAGGGGCCTGTCTGATATTTACCCAAACATCTATGTTAGCTAAGAATTTGTTTTCATCACAACAGAAAGAATATAAAGTCGAATATGCTAAAAGACAACTTTATCACAGTAGCATTTCAGAATTTAAGAGACTTTATACTTCCTTCCATCAAAGAAATAATATTAATAAACTTTATCGCTTCCATTATGAAAATGGTTAATAAACTCTTCTACTATCCCTTAAAACAAGTAAATGGGTCATTAATATGAATTTATCTATTCATTTATTAAAACAAGTGATTTCTTATATCGTCTTTTGGATTTTCATTTAGTTTATGTGTATGGATTTTGAAGACTGAAGCTAATTTAAAACTAGGAGTAACTTCATCACAAGACTGGACTACACGAAGTAGGTGTTGTTGCAATAATAGATGGTTTAATGCAATGAAATTAGAAACTAAAAGTTATACGTATTCTACATTTTTTTCATCTTCGAGGGAAAAAGCATAATATTTTGTCACTACCATAAAAGCTTGATTCTGTCTTATTGATCATTCTGTAAATAATTAATTAAGATAAGATTTTAGCTCTAATCATAATTATTCAAGCTTCAAGTAGTTTCCATGATCACTAAATTTTTTATGAGCAAATATAAATGTATAATCGTGTGATAGGTTATTGGAAACTCATTAACATCATGAGAAATAAAATTTTAATTTTGAAGAGGAAAACTAGTGGATCAGCTCTTGTTTATTTATTTTATGGCAATAGAAAATCGGCGCTTATCAATCAACGGACTTTGTTTTATAAGTAATAATTAAATCATAATATTCATAAATTCAATTTAAAATATATAATATGTCAAAATCTTTGATCTATTTAAAAATGCCGAGAGGTAGAGAGAGACAAATCTTCTCATATCAAAATTTGTCCACCACTCAACTAAATAGTAGTTACATAATTTGCAAATGTACTTTCTAGAAGATTGAGAGATAAAGCATTGAATAACACATGCATGTTGGCAGAGAACAAATATGAGTAAATGTGGTAAAACGGTTAAAACAGGTTTTCGTGAAAAAAGCTGCATGTATTGTTGGTTAAAGAGACTATATAAATAGGAGGTACTGAGTTGTGTTCATCAGTTGGATTAAATCAAATCATGGTGGTGTCCAATAAGTTTGCAATCGCATTACATGGCTAATGATCTTAGCAATTTTTGCATTATTACTTGAGGCCTAAAATTAATAAATAAAAGTTGATGCCTTAATTAAGATAAAATTGATTATCAAAATATTTTTTTAAGAAGCTAGTCTTTTTATATTTTTCAAAGCATATTGAACTTGAATATTAGTGATGGATGTTATGTAACAAATTAATAATGAAAATTTCCTAATGATTTTGTAACATAACATCTATCTTATTGTCAATATAATGTGACGTTTATTTAAAATAAGAGTAGCTTTTTTTTATTTATATATTAATTTTGATAACAATTCAATAGTATTTAGACCCGATTTAGCTTTTAAGTCATAGCTGCAATAAGAAAAAAAGTTATGATCATGAAATAAAGTTAATAGTATATGAGAAATATAAATTTTAAATAATAATTTTCATAAAAATAAAAAAAGTATTATAAGTTTTTCATCATAAAAGTGTGAGATAAAATTAATTTAACTTCTAAGACACAATGGTAAATATTTATTAAATATTTTAATACTGTAACTTTTAATCTATAGTTATTTAACTATAATATTAAATAGAGTCTTAATTAGTATTGTACAACATTTTAGAGTCAGTAGGTGAAAGGACCCACCCCAAACTCTTAGGGCAAATCTATATGTTTTCATCTAACGTGACTAAATAAACTCATCAATAAAGATTTTGTCGAATGTTTGGTAGAGTCTCCCTTATATTTTTTTATTTTCAAGCTGCAAATCCATAAAATAGACACTTCCAAAATAATAAAATGTTCAACCAACTTCGTTAACCTTCTCAACCAAAATAGTACACATCATAGTAAATAATATATACATCAAGTGTTAATGGGCTTGGCTTTGTTAATATTAACGTGGGCTTTTAATATTTTCAAGAAATACATAGAGTAATAATATTTATCCCTCAAATTGTCTCACTAACCCCATCCTTTTATTTGTCTCATTACTTTTTCAGAATTGCTCTTATTTAAAATAAAAATAATAAATAAAAATGAATGATATTATTTTTTTTTTATTTTATTCTCCCTCCCCCTACCCCACTCCTTTTCTCTAGCATAACCATCACCCTATTACATATCGTCATTAACAACAAGTTCATCATCTTCATCACCTATTTTCACTATCAATTCATCAATGGATCACCTCCACCAATATATGATGAATTACAATATTAAGTTTTGTCAAATTTGATAAACAAGACAATGGGTTTTGTTGTTATTGATTATGTTGGTTTTGATTTTTTGTGACAACCTAACATTTTATTTAATTTCAATTTGCAATATGATTAAAAATTAATATTTGATTAAAAAATGAGAGAGATGTGACAAAAAATGAGAAGTTAATTTATTAAGAGTTTGAGAGAGAAGAAATATAATTATTAAAAATGGGGACTATTGAAATAAATTAAGAGGTTGAATATTTCACTCATATACGTATGTTGGTTGGGGTATTGGAATATGAGCTCCTAACTAGTCTTGGACAATAGCTAGTATTAATTGTGCATGCAAGTTTTTTTTTTAAACCACCAAGATGATGGGGGGTTAGGCAAGACCCCTACCTATAATATAAATCATGTAAGAGAAAACACATACATAAGGAGGGGGACATGAACCAAAACCTCCTCAATAAGTGAAAATATACAACCGGTAATATAATAAAACTAGCGTCTGATATGCGGAACCGCATGAGCATCCATATGAATAATCCTAGATAAACCTATGGGCAGATCACGAACTGATAAGAATCGATGGCTGGAACGAGAAGTGCAAGCCCAATTGGCCAAAAAGTCAGCTGCAGACGTAGTCTTACGATACACATGCCGAACCACAACCGAATGAGAGGACACCAAAGATTGAACTCGATGCAAGGACAAAGCATAATCCCATCGGACGTAATCGTCCGAGAGGATCCAGAAACCACGATGAGCTCGAGTCGACTCTACCTCCACAATGTAATAACCCATCTGGACCGCCAGCTCCAAACCCTCACAAACAACCATAAGCTCCGCATAAAGAATCAGATGATGGCCAAGAAAAGAGCCAAACCCTGCCAAGAACATACCCCTATGATCCCGAAGAACACCCCCTGCAGCGGACAACCCAGGATTATCCCTCGAACACCCATTAACAGTCAGCTTGACCGCACCAAGAGGCGGTCGCGTCCAAACGACAACTCGAATAAGCCGCTGGGGTGAAGCAATCACTCGTAGCCCATCCGCAAGCTGAGAATCCATCACGCCCCGCAACTGAGACGGCTTGAAACCAAGAGCAGAGCCAGCAAGCCGAATGTCCGACACTACTAAAAAAATCACCACATCCACAAAAAATGAGTGAGAATCAAACCTGAATCCATTTCGAGCCTTCCACACATTGCACAGAATGAAGCAAGGTAAAATTACCCGAAGATGAGATCGAGAAGAAGCACATCTCTGCCAATGGCGAAGCAAAGCATGGGAAGATAGAAAGCTGGTCCGCCACATCCCTAAACAATGATAAAAATACTCCCACACCTGGCTAACCCGAGGGCACTCAAGAAATAAGTGACGAGAAGTCTCAGCAGCCTGCCCACAGAAGCACCGCGAAACCATACAGAATCCGCGCGTACTCAATGCGTCATTGGTGGCCAGAAAACCTCGCAACAACCGCCAAAGAAAGAAGGATAACCGAGACAGAATATGGCGCTGCCAAATCATAGAAAAAACCTCATCTCGTGGCCTTGCGCACCTCACTATCTCCCAAGCCAACCGTAAATGACAAACACCATCCGTAGCAGAATCCCACTGAGTCTCATCAGGCACGCCAGTAGATATCGGAACCAACACAATATGCTCAAATACTGACATGGGTAAGATGGTCAGAAGCTTACCCCTATCCCAAACAGTACCACTCCAATAAGAAGACACTGGTACGGACGATGCAGCACTAGAATTATAAAAATACAAAGGGAGTGATCTAAGCCAACAATTATACCAGAAACTACAAGCACTAACACCCACCAGCCAAAGAATATGAGGCTCAGCAACATCTCAGATGGAGCAAAGATGCCTCCAAAGAGGCAAAGCTGGGTAACTAAAACGTACCATTCCGAGATGATCATTGTTGTAATATTTAGACTTCATGTATGAAGCCCATAAAGAGTGCTGCTCTCGAAATCTCCACCAAAGCTTAAGCTCAAAAGTTTAAGCTAGATCACGAAATGACCTAAAACCCAAGCCGCCCTCTTCTTGAGGAAAGCACACCTTCGGCCAATGGCACCAATGAATCCTTCGCCTAGGTCTACAATCACCCCATAAGAAACGTGTAACCATCCGCTCTAACTGCTGGATAACCCCAATCGGCGGTCGCATAACATGAAATAAGTGCAAAGGCATAGAGGATAAAACATGCCGAATAAGCATTAGCTTCCCCCTAAACGAGAGCAATTGATTAGCCCAACCAGAAATCCTCTCTCGGACCCATCGAATCAGATCATCAAAAAGAGCAATCTTGACTCTCCCAACAAATACTGGACAACCAAGATAAGAAAAAGGGAGTTGCTTCTGCTGGAACCCCGAAACTGTATGAATAATAGCACCACGTGAAGCAGAAACCAAACCCCCAACATAAAAGTCGCTCTTCGCTAACCAACTGCCTGAAATGGTCTCATAATGATGCAGAAAATCCATAAGCCGCGTGAGACTAGCCTTAGTCCCATTCCAAAAAAGAACAATATCATCTGCAAAACTCAAATGGGAGATAGGAAGATGACCAGACGAGCAATATCTCAAGGAAGGGTGCGAAGAATACAAGTGATCCAAGCCTCTAGATAAAAACTCTGCAGCAATAATGAACAAACAAGAAGATAGTGGATCACCCTGGCGAAGACCACCCCGAGATTGAAAAAATCAATGGCTGACCCCATTAACCAACACAGAAAACCATGTCCATATATCGCCCTTCGAACTAAAGAAATCCACTGCTCTGAGAAACCCAAGCATCGCAACATCTGAAGGACAAAGGGCCATGACATCCGATTATATGCCTTAGTCATATCCAACTTTAGTACCACGTTACTTCCCCGGGTACGACAACTAAGATCGTGAACAAGCTCTTAAACCAACAACACATTATCATGAATGCTCATGCCGGTACGAAACCACTCTGAGACGGAGAAATGATACGAGGTAGCATTGGTGTCAGTCGCATAACAAGAAATTTAGTTAAAACCTTATTGCTCACGTTACACAAGCTGATTGGCCAAAAATCAGCCCAAGAAACTGGCGAGTCCTTATAAGGAAGAAGAACCAAAAAAGTACTTTGGAATTCCCTAGGCATAGCAGAACCCCAAAAATAATCGTGAACAGCAGCCAATAAGTCATCAGAAATCACCTCCCAGCATGCCTGGTAGAACCTAATGCAAAAACCATCAGGACCCGGGGCACTGTCAGGGTCAATAGAAAAGACCACCCGCCGTAACTCCTCTAAATCAGGCTCCCTACACAGATCCATATCATCCTCAACAGTGACTAGAGAAGAAATAAACTCAAAATCTGATAACTGAAACTAACTAGGATCTCCTGCCAATAGACCTTGAAAATAATCGACCGCAGACTCAGCCAAGGCAGTAGGCTCAGTAATCCATGCAGACGATGCATCCTGGATCCGATGGACATGAAAAAACCGATGTTTCTTCCGAATCATTGCATGGAAGAAACGAGTATTAGCATCCCCCTCCCTAACCTAACGAACACTCGATAGCTGTCGTAAAAAGTTCTCCTCACAAAGTAACGCATGCTGCAGTCATGCTCGAGCCTCAGAGAAACCCGCACGGTTCTCAGCTGAACCAGATAGATCATACTGACCCTCCTTCTGAGTAACCTCCTTCTCAGCCTCCTAACCCTATCAAACACATTACCAAACACCTCCTTATTCCATCCTTTTAAGCAAAGCTTCAATCTCACAAGCTTCTGCTGAAAAGCCCTCATCCTAGAGCCATTAACCGGAGCACCCCAAGACTGCCTCACAACATCAATAAACCCAGGATGCTTAAGCCAAGCATGTAAAAATCGAAACCTGGAAGGACCTTCACCGACCAATCTAGCACATGATAATACCAAGGGAGAATGACCTGAACCAGTGCGATTCAGATGAGAAACTCGAAAAGTAGAAAAGGACCCCGACCATTGGGCATTGCACACAACCCTATCCAATCGTCTCCAAGTGCGCCCATTGGTCCAGGTGAAAGGACTCCCTGTAAAACCCACATCATCCAAGCCACAATCCAATAATGCTGCATTGAAATCATCAATGGCATCTTGAGGTTATGCATGCCCCTCTGAAATCTCAGAAAGAGACTGCACAACGTTAAAATCCCCACTCACCATCCAAGGACCATCACGACTATCAGCAAACGAAACAAGGCCATCCCGCAAATCCTTTCTCACAGTCTTAGCACAACTGGCATATACATATGAAACATAAACAGGATCAGGAAAAGAAGAGTGACTAACCCGGCAATGAACCACCGGCCCATATCCTGCGTAACCTCCATCGAAAAGGGCCGACCGTAACACCCATATTTTCCCAGAATGGGAAGAAAACCCATGATCCATCGCAATGCGAACATGAGTGCTCTCCAGTCTCTCAGCACTAAGGAAAGGTTCCAAAACACAAACCAAGGCCAATCTATGCATCTGTATCAATTTCCGCAATCGACGGACCACGGGGGCCTTACTTATCCCCCGAATGTTCCAAATAAGAGCATTAATCATTGGGGGGATCGACTCCTACCCTGCCGCCGAGCCTTGCGAGTCTTACGGCCCGCTACCACAGAAAAACCCTGGGAGGAGCTAGCAACCCTCTGCTAAGCCAAACTACTAATCACTGCATCCATAGGTAATGGGGTATGAACATCCTTTGGATCATTGAAGAATCTCCCGTCGTCCATGTCCCTAGAATCCTCAGAACGACAATCAATATCGGATCGAGAGATACCAAGACATCCCTCCCTGCCAACTGAGACATTCTTCGGAATCTCAGAACTCTGGGTGTTAAAACTCACGTGCTTGTTAATAATATCAACCCTATGAGGCCGTTCCATGCCCAACACATCACTCACTTCCGCTTGAATACCATCCTCATGACCCCTATTATCCGAGGAGACATCCTCAGCTACAGTATGGCCCAAAGACAGTCGGTCCCCACTGGCATTTGATCGGCCAATAAAATTAGTAGCAACAGGCCCTAGAGGCCGATTATCCGAAATAACAACATACCAGGTATTAGAATCAACCCGTGGCTGCACATCTACTGAAAACATGGCCTTTTTACCCTTATCAGGAAAAGTAGGCTGCCCATTCTCCTTCGACGGTTGAGGCTTACGAAGACTTGGGTTTGAAACATAACAAGTCTCAGCAGTATAGCCCAAGTGCTTATAAGTGGAACAATAAGCAGGAACCTTCTTAAATATAACATCATGCCAAAAATCAGAATCACCCTCTCAAATCCAAATACGCAGTAATAAAGGCCGCGAGACATCATATTCAGCCAGAACCCTAGCAACCGATGGCCTATTAACCGAAGCCGTTGCGTGATCAATAGGCAGAGAGGTACCAATAGCCCCAGCAATAGAAAATAAAGCAGACTTGGAATGAATAAAATGAACTGGTAAATAAGGGAGACTTACCCAAACAGGGACAATAGGAGACTCAGCTGAACAACTAAAGTCTAGTACTCCATTTGAAAATACGCATCCCCCGACCATTACATACCATATCTGGTGAACCCAAATTCGTGAGTAGTCTTCCTCCATCGATAACTTGATCAACACATGCCGGTTATCAAGCAACGAAATCTGGGAATTCTCCTTGAGACCCAGCGAAACAAAAAACTTATGAATAATATCCATGGATGGCTTGTCGAATGAAAATTTTCCAACCAAGGCAAGTTTAAATGGCTCAGCCATAATATGAATTTCCTCTTTAGAGAATATGACAGCCAGCTCACCATGGTGCAACGATACTGGTTTGACCGGAACCAAAGGACTAGGAGAACCTGCAGTGGCATCAAAGAAGGATTTTTACGGTCTTGGGGAGGCGGTGGGGTTGAGAATGGAGGTTGGGTTCACAGTTGTCGCATATGATGTCGGTTGCTTGGGGTGGGAGGTAGATGCGGCCCGGGTTAGAACACGGGGAGCCGGTTGTGTCTGAGATGAGTCTGCTTGAAATTGTGGCTTTATCACGTCTGCCTGGGGCTGTAGAACCGAGCTAGGAAGGGCATGTGGGCCGCGGGAAGGTTCAGGATGGGACAACAACTGCTCCGGGGGAGGACGTTGCATGGGTGGTACATGGGCCAAGTGGCTCGAGTCACGCTGAGTTGACTCGGTGGTGGGCAGCTTCTACGTGGGCTCGGGGCGTGAGTGTTCGGTGGTTGCAGAGGTTGGTCGTGGCTGGCAGCCAGGTCGTCCGGTGTGGGAGGTGGTGTCCAGCAGTGGCTGGGTACCACCACCGGCGGCCGGTGGGGTCATTTCAGCAGTCAAGGCAAGCAGGCAAGGGTGCAGATCCGTGGTATATAGTTATATACCATGGATAGAACTCAGAAGCTTTCGGGTTCGGGTTGCTTCTTGCAGGGTTGGGTTTGAATGGAGCTTGGAGGAGCAGATCCGTAGGCTGTGGCTGCAGATCTAGTAGCCGTGTGTGGTGGAGTAGTAGATCGGTTGCGGCACGTGGTAGAGCAGCGCGGCACCAAAGAACTGACGAGTAGCAGCTTATTGCGGCAGTGATGAACAGATGAGTAGCAGAAGCAGCACCAGCAATGGCTTTAGTCGTGAGCAGTACCAGTAACTTCTGGCGGCGCGAGCAGTGACAGCAACTTACTGCGGCGATCAGTGGCTCTGTGAACTGACGAGCAGCAAAAATGTGATGATTTGACGAGCACCAGAAGCAACACCAGCGATGGCTTCGATAGTGAGCAATACCAGCAGCTTCCAGCGGCGCGATCAGCAGCAGCAACTTGCGGCGGTCACCTCTTTAATTGTGCATGCAAGTTGCAACTCTATTTAATTAGTTTAATTTTAAGAGATACGGTTGAAAAATGAAGGAAATATCCTAAGGCTATTTATTTTATTTATTATTTAATAGTAAACATTGCACTTACTATTATAACATTATTAATACCCAAACCTTATTATTTCTTGCTAAATTATTAATCAAGTAATTATTTAAGCATGCATGGTGCCACCATCACAAATGGAGCTTGACCTTTTTGATTGATGTAAAATAAAAAATTGAAGAAATCCTAATTAGATTGAAATTTATAATCATATTTAGAGTTTAATTTGACCATTTTAGTTTAATTTGATTTTCTATTTAGAGTTTTATTATTTAGGCATAACTTATTTAAGTTGCATTCTTAGTTTAAATATGAGTCTTAATAAAATGATTTTTCTAATCAAATTAGGATAATTCATATTACTAAAAAAGTTTAATTCTTTATTATCGTATTCTCAAGAATCAATGAAGCATTAAGAATATCTCTATGTATCGATCACCCTATATCTTTTATCATTCTGCAGCATTAGTTTCACTGTAGAGCATTCTTAATAAAAATTGTTTTAAAAGAACATTTAGCATGAAAATTTTAAAAACAAATTACTTATGCATGTTTGTCATTACAAGGTATTTATTTCTCCCCCTTCGTCATCAAAAAGGAAAAAGATAAGAAAATGATGATGCAAAAACTTTTATGAAAATTTTGGCAAAACCTCCTTAGAAGATCAAAGTAATCCAAGTTTTTAAACCAAAAAATAACAATCCCAAATACTTGAGAAAACATCTCATCTCCAAATTAAACAATTTCCATATTATCTCAAACACAACTAACATTCAACTCAACATGAAAAAATGAATCATTCAACAAAATCAAATCATGTTCCAAGTCAAGCAACTAATTCATAACTCAACATAATAAAGTAAGCAGGAAAATCATGAAGCAATGATCCAAAGTAAATAAAGTATAAGCAAGGAACATGTTCAAGTCTCCAACAATAACAAGAGAAACTATAGAAACAAATGCAAAAATAAAGGAAAAAATGCATGTGTGAATACATAGCGATAGAAAAAACTAAGGATATGGTTGGGATGGACTCAGATGAAGGAACTCCAAGACCCATAAGAATGCACTGCTGAAATTGTTGTTGCTGAATCTAAAACGTCTTGACTTGAGACTGGAGCTGCTGCTGCTACTCTAAAATAATATCAACTTTGCCCATAAGCTGCTGCAATATACTCTCTAAAACTGGATGTTGCTCATTAGCATGTGCCTCAGGCTCAGCCTTCTTCTGCTCTTCATCTAGACCCTGATGTACTACAACTCTCCCAGAAGCATGAGGACGAGCTCCTAACCTGAAGTCTGGGAGGTGATAAGCTGGATACACATCATTAGGGAACCTATCATCCTCAAGAGCAATTAGAGTATCTTCATTCTTAGGGGAAGGTTTTTTATCCCATTAACCACCCCTTCAATGAAATCCGATAGTGGAAATAATATCTCTACTCAACTTTCTTATCTCATTATTGACAGGCTTAGTAAGGGGGACATCAAAGTGTCTTAAGATCTAGGTAATGATACTGCCATATGGAAGGACCGATTAGTTACATCTGTGGAGGTCAATATGTGACAGGTAATGGTATATCATAAGTCCCTACCTCTGATAAGAGAATTAAGTAAATCTATGTCAAGATGAGTCACTTTATTACTATGACCATGTTGGGGTAGGACCATGTTCTGTAAAATGCTATGGAGAATTTAGACTTGAAAAGGTAAGAGCTAAAATCAGAAAGACAAGGTGCAGACTTTGTTAAAGATCACGACATCTATAAATGTCCTTAACGACACCTATATGATAAAACCTTGCAAATTGCAGCTCTTTCCTAACAATGTAAATATCTAGAATTTCAGCAGAAATTCCCAAAATGTCGCAAAACTCAACACCATCAAACTTAATACGTACCTTAACTACCTATGTCACTATTGATAGTTCAAGAATCAGAAATATCCATATTCGAGTAGAACACCCTAACAAGATTTTTATACACATGCTTATCTATACTTAAAGCTAACTCCTATTATTTCAACATGTCTCTAATACTAATCCTACACATGATAGTATCACTAAATTTATCAATATCATCATAGAAAGAGGGAGTGATAGATTTACCCATGAGTGACATATTAAAATGTCGAGTCGTGAGGGAGTGGAAAATAGAGTTGACTGAAGTCCAATGTATCTGGCTTTGAGCCAGGATCACTCGTAGTAGTGTGCTTGACCTTTTTTTCCTTTTAGAGATGCAAAACCGCTTACTATAGAGGGTAAAAATTAGGATTTTTGAATTTTGACAAGTTTGAGAAAAAATGGTTTTGTAGAAATGTAGTATAAAGGAAGAGAAAGGTGTTTGTGGAGTCAATATGGCCAAAAATGGAAGTAATTGAGGTCAAATTAGTAGAAGAAACCTGCAACAACCCTATTCAATTTAGGATTTTTGTGATTTGGATATGAAAATGTGTTTTGATTGCTAAAATTAAGTGTTTAGGAGGGTTAAAAGACTATGAGAAACTCAATTTTACAAAAATAATGAAGAAAAATGATAAATTTTAGAGAGAGAAAGCTTAAGGTTTGTGGAGGAGGGTTAATGGCAGAGAATTAAGGTGAAATGGGGAAAAGGAAGGTCATTGTACAGATAAAGTACAAAAAATAACTAACTGTTTATTGAGTTATCGGTGGGCCGTTAGTGTCCCGTAACAAAAATGATTTTCATTGTGATATCGGCGAGCCTTTTACGGATTTATCAGTGAGCTATTAGTAGGTAGAATGTAGACCATGATTTCCAATGTTATCGGTGACCTAATAACTTCTTGTTGGCATGCCGTTATTGTCCAGAATGCACACATAAGTTTCTATCTAAAAAAGGGCGATTCATTTTCCCTAAAAGATGATTTTGCACATTTGTTTCAATAGTTGACCAAAATATGAATTACTTTAAGATCATTTTTTTGATCCCAAAATATTTTAATGGACAGTTGATGGACGATTTATGAATGCACAGACAATTTAAACATGTAAAAAACATGTTCAACAAATTAAACAATAAGGTTACAAAAGCAAGAAAAACAAATCAAGATATAACAATCATCATTTGAAGTTCATGCCTAATCTTTGTGAATTGCTCTTTACTAAGGAGTTTTGTGACTATATCAACAAGTTGATTTTCAGTAGAAACAAATTCAATCACAATATCTTTTTTTTTTAATACGATTTCTTAGAAAATGATATCTAATCTCTATATACTTGGTCATAGAGTGCTAAATAAGATTCCTTGATAAATTAATAGCACTAATGTTTTCACATTTAATAGGAATGTGATCTAGCTTAATGTCATAGTGTCTAATTGTTTGTTTTATCCATAATACTTGTGCACAATAACTTCCAACAGTAATATATTCTGCCTCAGTGGTAGAAAGTACAGCTGAATTTTGTTCTTATTAAACCATGAGATTAAAGAGTGTTATAGAAAGTGACATATTCTATTAGTGCTTTTTCTGTCAACCTTACAACCGATAAAGTTAGCATCCGAATAACATGTTAAGTCTATGTGTGTTCTTCTAGGATACCAAAGACCAAGGTCAATCATGCCAATTAAATACTAAAAATCCGTTTAACAACAAGAAAATATAATTCTTTAGAATAAGATTGAAATCTAGCACACAAGCACACATTAAACATAATATCAAGTCTACTAACTGTCAAATAAAGTAGTGATCTAATTATACCTTGATAAGTTTTAAGATCGATTTCTTTACCCTTGTTATTCTTGTCTAGTTTAATGGTTGTACTCATTGGAGTGCTATTTGCTGTTCCATTTTCATAACCGAACTATTTGAGTAGATATTTCACATACTTAGCTTGATTTATGAACATCTCTTCCTCATTTTGTGTTATTTACAGTCCAAAGAAGTACTTTATGTCTTGCATCATGATTATCTCAAATTTTTTACTCATACAAGAGAAAAATTCCTTACACAACACCTCATTAGTAGAACAACAAATAATATCATTAACATAAATTTGAACAATGAGAGTATCTTTGTTCTTATGCTTAATAAAGAGAGTTACGTCTACCTTATCCATTGAGAAATCATTATCTAGCAAGAAATTCTTGAGCATATTGTACTATGCTCTAAGTGCTTGTTTGAAAAAATACAAAGCTTTTGTTAACTTATAAACATAGTATGAAAATTTCTCATTTTCAAAACTTTGAGACTATTTCACATAAATTCCTCCATATGATATAATAATTTAAAAATACGCTTTTAACATCTATTTGATACAAGATAAAATCTTTATGAGATGCAAATGCCAATAACATCTAATAGACTCTAATCTTGCTACAGGTGCAAATGTCTCATAAAAATCAATTCATTCTTTTTGGCTGTAATCTTGAACCACTAGCA
The DNA here is from genome assembly GCA_025617385.1 of Murraya koenigii. NCBI lineage: Eukaryota > Viridiplantae > Streptophyta > Magnoliopsida > Sapindales > Rutaceae > Murraya > Murraya koenigii. Next base: position 28,381,612 of record CM046812.1, read on the forward strand.
AAGTTTTATTTTTGAAAATCTTTGATATTAAATTCATGCTTGTGTGTACTAGTCTTCTATGCCATAACTAACCATCATCATGCAATGTGGAAAAATATTTATCATAAGTATATGCACATTCCAACAAATAAAACTTTGTTGTCACATGCATTTTTAATAATACATATAGCTTTATCAAAAAAATTTATAACCTTTATCATAGTTGACTAATGCTAATCAAGTTATGTTTCAAGTTCTCAATTAAACACATATTTGAATAAAAATAGAGGAAATTTTACCAAAATTACTGATTCCAAGAATCTTTCATTTTAAATTATCTCCAAAGAAGACGTCTCCACCATTTTCAACTTTGGTAAATCTTAAGAACCAAGAATAATTCTCTGTCATATGTCTTGAGCAATCACTATTCAGGTACCATTTATTTTTCTTCTTCTTTAGTCTCTGCGAAGAAAAACTCAAGACTTAGGTACCTAAAATTTTTAGGTCCTTGAATATTGGTAATGGTTCATTTTGAAACCCAAGCGCAATTCATTTCATAATAAAGATTTCTTTTGACATGACACCTACTTTTCATATGACCATTTTGTTTACAAAAATGACATACAACATGGTTACTAATGGAAGTACTCTTTACAACGTAATTCTTATAATACTTTTGTTTCAAATTTGACTTATAACCAATACCTCATTTGTCAAATACATGACTTTTTAAGCCAAACAAATTATCCAAAATCTTTTGCCCATTAATGAATTTTAAAACAATATTATTAAGTTCAACATTCTTCTTCTTAAGCATCTATTTTTATTTTTCAAATATCAATAATAAAATTTTCATGCTCAAGGACAATGTTTTTTTTACAACATACAAGTTCATAATATAACTTTTTGTTATCTAATTCTAAATATGTAATCTTAGCACTTAAAGAATCATTTTTATTAGGAAGCTCAAACATTTTCTTTTAAAGACATGCATTTTTTTTTACCTATTCTTATCCAATTATCATGTAATTTCTTAAAAGCAAGCATTATATAGTTCATCATAAGTAAGATAATCATTTACCTTAACAAGTTTGTCAAATGATTCTTTATCAAGTGCCATGAGAGCAAGGTTTGACATTTCTTGATAATCCTTATCATCACTTGTTTCTTTTTTCTTGTCATCCCATATTGCCACCATGGCCTTTTTCTTGAGCTTATTGAAAAGTGGACATTCTGATTATATGTGTCTAGGTTTATTGCATTTACAACAACTAATTGACTTCTTCTTTTCCTTTGGACTCTTATAGTTTCTAAACTTTCTTTACTTACTGGTTTTCTTGTAGGATTTTTAGAATCTTTTTACTAACATAGCCATCTCTTTATCATCCAGCTCATTTTCCTTATCACTTTCATGTTTTAAGGTGTTAAGTGCAATGCTCTTATTCTTCTTCTCTTTAATATCTTTTTTAGCCGTCAAATCTTCTTCATAGAAAATAAGAGAACTGATTAAATTATCAACAGGTAAGATATTTGAATCATTTTCTTTTTTTATCAGTGTTCTCTTAAGTCTCCAATCAGTAGAAAGAGATCTAAAATTTTTTTTAACATTTTCACTATTTAAAAAAGTTTTTCCAAGGGCTCTTAAGGCGTTCACAATATCCGTAAACTTAATGTATAAAGAATAGACACTTTCATTTTGTTTCATTTAGAATAATTCAAATCGTCAAGTGTATCAACTAATTTTAGACTCTTTAACTTAATTTACCCATTCATAGACAACTTCAAGTTTGTTCTAAATTTCTTGTGCACTTTCGCAACTAGACACTCTATGGAATTATTTCGTATCAATTGCATAAAATAAAACATTTATAGCTTTAGAGTTTAGAGATAAATTTCTCTTCTTTTCCTCACTTCATTGATTGAACGATAGGGATATCTTCCTTTTTTTTTTTTTTCATTTTTTTGTAACAGGTACAAATGGTCCATCATTAATGATCTCCCAAATTTCATAATCTAAAGCCTGTTGGTAAATTTTCTTCATAGTTTTCAATAATGATAGTTATTTTCATAAAAGAATAGTGGCCTAATGATAGATTGTCAACCTTAAATTTATAATTATTTTAGGTTGCCTTAAATCTTTAGCTCTAGACAATTAAATAAAAAACAGGAGCATCTCGATCTAATATCAAATGAAATACCAGCTATGCAACCTAAGGGGAGGTGAATTGGGTTTCTAAAAATATGGCTAAATTAAAACTAAAAACAACTCAATCAAATCAATCAAATGATAAATAATAAAGATAAAGTGCAGCAGAGTAAAAGAGTAAGGGATAGAGAAATGCAAACATGCAATTTTCATATAGCTCAACAGGCTTGAGGATTTCACTAAGCGTGCCTCCAAAGCTTCAACAATACTTACACTTGACTTCCAAGGTGTCAATGAATCTTCACAACAAGAGATTATCCCTAATCTTTTAACCCAAGTATATCACAATACTTACAATCACTCAACTTGATTTTATAATGAGTTTTACAAAGATTTATCTCACACAATGTGTTTGATTACAAATGAGAGCTCAATGTATGAATAAAATGAAAATGATTACACAAATATTAAGCTCAGATTGCAGTAATGTGCTCAGTAATAGCAGTAGTTGTCCTCTTTTGATTTGAATTTGAATGAGCCATTTTATAGCTGGAGTAGAAAACTAGCCATTAAAAGCTTTCTGAGATTATCCAATCGCCGTTAACTTGTTATCGAATTGTCGTTTTGTCTTGAGAAAGTTACTGTTAGGCTAAATTCAAATAGTCAGTTTGCTATTTAACCATTGTCAGTTAGCCGTTCGCTTCCAGAAACTGAGCTTTCAATTCTGCTTTATAACAGTTAGCTATTTTCCGTGTTGTCAGTTAGCCATTTGTTTCTAGAAACCATATTTCAATTCTGCTCACTAACGGTTAGTCATTTTTGCAATTTTGCTTACTAATGGTTAGTCGTTTTTGTCATCGTCGATTAACCGTATGTTTCTAGAGAGGCTACATACTTGCTCTAAATAATCAGTTAGTCATTTTTAAGATTAATAGGAAACTATTTTCACTCAAAAAACTTATTCTTTGTTTTAAAACATTTTTAGCTTTAGATCTTTGATCTAGTTTAAAAACTTCTTTGAAAAAACGATTCAAAACGTGGTTTTTATTATCAAAATAATCATTAAGAAAATAATATACTAATAGTGTTGGTTATGTTGATGATCTTGCGTTCGATTGCTCAAGATCTAGAGAAATTTTGAATTAGAAAATCTTTACCCTTACATCAGATATATGGATTTGACAACGTTGTTCGTGATGATACATGTTATGAGGATAATAAAGAAAATGATGACTCTACTTCACTTGACAATATTATTCCTCTTGAGGAGAACATTAATTGGCCATTCAGGTCTACAACAAATTCTCCACACACAGACATTGATTCAGATCAACCTCCAAAATTTGATAACTATATTCATATTGTGGAATGAGAAGAGGTAATTCTTCATACATTTTTTATCTTGTGGAGCAAAGACAAGTAGTTATTGATATAATCTCTTATTGTTCTCTTGATTCACTAAAGAAGGTAAAGAAGGTTGTGATATTTTTCAGTGATTAGTAGATTATGAGAAGAAATCGTTTTTTCTCAACTATGTTGAAATTTAGCATGAAGAATGCGAGAAGGTAATGTTAGAGATATACACCCTTAAAGTTTGAGGAAATGGTCACTAACAGCCCTAAATTTTTAAAAAGAGACACTAAAATCCTCTTTTGACTATCTTTTGAGCATTATACTATTTACCTCTATTATTTCAAAAAATTGACTTTAAAATTTTATATAAATAAAAATTTTATTTAAATAATGTAAATTATGCAATAGACTAACAGTATCAAAATATTTTAATAAATTTAATATGTAAATTATTATATTTATTTTATGAAAATATATTTATTTATTGTAGGATTTTAAATAAATATTTTCATTAAATGCATTATACAATCAAAACAAATCTCACATAATAATAATGTTAAAATTATTGTTTTACTTAATATTAAAAATAATTTAAATTTTAATATTTTTATTTTAATATTATGATTCTATTTATTTTAAATTCTTTAATATAATAAAATATATCTAATAGATTGTAAAATATTAAAATATTTTTAAAATGTATTCATCATTACATTTATTTTAATGTTATATTACTATTTATTATAAAATATTAGAGTTAATTTTTTTGGGATAATAGAGCTAAAGGGTATTATATTCAAAAGAGAGTCTTTGTGTCACTTTTTAAAAACTTAAGGGTGTTGGTGATTATTTTATCAAATTTTGAGGTGTTCATGGCATTGTCCCGAGAAATTATTGATAGAAGAATTTATTTTACTCTATTAGAGTAACTGGATGGAGATCATTACAAAAGTTGAAAAATTTAAAGTTGGTTGTCTACATCGAATCTTTGTTTTGAAAAACGATCCTTATACACTTGAAGATATACTTGGAGACTACAATAAGTAAAATTCAAGGACAAATTTTCTCCACCCTAGTGAGAATGATGTAGAGCAAGAAATTGAAGAAATTCTAATTAAATTGAAATTTATAATATTTAGGAATATTTTAATTAATTTCTATTATAGTTTAATCTAATTTTCTAAATTAAAGTTCTTTGTTTGGGCCAATTCTCAATTAGAAGATTTAATTTGTATGAATCGGTATTAGTTTAATACCAATAATAGGAGTTGTTTCAGTATGGTAAGGGTCTGTATGTATCCACGATTGAAAATTCGTTAATATGTGCTTTTCCTATCTATCATGTCCCGTTTTGGGATATGAAAACAAAGAAATTTATACATGTCTTGTCGTCCATTCCAGTCTGATACAAGATACCAATTTTTGTTTTTCTTCTAAACGAATTTGATATTGAGATTTTTTAACGGAGCGCAATTGGTTTCTAAAATCGCTTCCGGCTCTAGGCCTTTTACTCGTTAGTCTTGGCAAAGCCCCCAGATGGCTTATTTTTTTGAGACGAGGCCTCGGTAACGTGACATAAAAACTCCTTATTTTATTGAATTTCATAAGCCTAGATCCCGGCTCAGTGAGTCCTTTCTTCCTGTTGGCACCAGTCCTACATTTTGTCTCTATGGACCGAGGAGAAAGGGGGTTCGGCAGAAAGAGGATTGTACTATGAGAGAAGCAAGGATGTTAACCTCTATCACGTGCGCCAATTTTTTTCAGAGGAGTCCATCATGCAATTAAAAGAATTGAACTTTTTGAGAAATTAATGTCTGACTCTGTGGCTTGTAGGGAACAAAACAAGAGAACAATAGCTTGACAAATGGATCGGTCTGATTCGGGTGCCCTTTTATTTTAGGAACCAAATAGAATCCATCATCGATTTGAGAGTGAGAGATTGATATGAATTTGATGTACCAAAAAATCCACGGTTCCTAATGGAATAGGTAACAAAGTAACTTTTCCGCCCACTGCCACTAAATCAGCACCCCCCTAATCTTTCATTGGAGACTGACTGACTGAGGGTGTTTTACCAAATAATGTTGCATTATGGATATACCCCTAATTCATTTGGAGAGTTTTTCTTCTGTAAATTGTTGAGCTTCTAATAAGCCCATTCATTCAAGAAAGAACACATAATTTTGCAAAGTTCACCGACAAGGAACTCAATTTCTCTATTAGATGGCTACATATCATACATCAAGTATCATACACTGATCTTGGTTGCTTAAGTACATAGGACACACTAGCATGCTAAATGCTTCTATAACAACCTATATATGCATGCAATATCTCGTAAAATGAAACATTCTTGACCTACAAAAGTAGTTATGAAGTCATTAGTCTAAAGGGACAAATTTGGTACCAAGGAGTGAATGGAAAATAAACAAAATTTTCATTCTCTGCAACATGGTTCTAGCAGCAGGCTTGGGATTGTAATGCCTTTGAATGCATGTCAATGCAAGTCAAAGTCAAGGGAAATAGGGATCCTCTTTATTCTTACAGATGTCGAACAATTGCTTGGAATAACGACTAGTAAATGCTCTGCAAAGCTCAAGTCCCTTCGGGTCATACTCTCGCAACTCCACAGCTGATTTTTTAAATTCACTTACTGGGAATGGAATCGAGTACCATACCGTTCCCAGGAGCACATACACAACTGAATTAAAGATCGTTACTTTGATAGAATACTTTCAAAGTATCTTCTTTTCTGGTTTCTAGTTTGGCTAACTTAAATTACTAGTTTGAATTTGAAAGAATTTATCTTATTCTCCACGGCCTGGCCTGGTCAGTACCCAGCCGAGCCTATTTTTGTTTTACTGACCCATACTGCTGAACCTTAAAAAGGTTACAAACCATACCATAAAGCCGAAGAAACCTATTCGATGGTCACCGCTAACCGCTTTTGGTCCCAAATCTTTGGGGTTGTTTTTCCCAATAAACGTTGGTTACATCTCTTTATGTTAAAATAGGGTGTGTAAACAGAAATTCGTTGGATTATTCTGTTCGGGCACACTAACTAGTTATGAAATTGCATTGATAACCTCTACTCGTGTCCTAGCTCGTCTGAGAGCTAGATTTGCCTCTATAACCCGCTTCCGTCAATATGTAGGGTGCAATCAAACCAATTTTTAGGAAGAAAGGTCTTTTTCAAAGATTCTATATCAATTTTTATATGAAACCGAGATGATACCTTTCAGAAAAATGGAGTTCTTCTTCTTCTATTCTATCGGATTCATAGGTACTAATCGTTGATACTTAAAAAGGTTTTATTTCTTTTGTTTTATGGCTCTTCTGCTCAGAAACGAAATGCTTCAAATGCTCTTGGAAATTCTTGCTCCCATTGGACCATTTGTATCTATATGCATTAGGATCCCGATTCATGAATCTCTCAGTTATGAAAGACCTTATACAGTAACAGTATTTAATTATGAAGATTGGTGGGGTAGCTGACCTTGTTAGTTCGTTCTTGCAAGAGTAGAAAGATAATCTTCTGCTTTTTTATATAGTATTTCCCCCACTTAATGGTTAAAGATCCTAACATAACTAGGTTAAGTGATAATTGAGCATGCCATGATGTTGTTAGAACCAACCACACATTGTCTAACCAAATCCAATTCTCTCTTGCTATGTTCCTCAAAAAATCTGATTCCTGCGAATTCTTCCCCCAACTAACGAAGAGATCTTGTTGGAATTGGCACATATGAAATTGAGCACAATTTTGCAAAGAAATAGGCCACATGTTTCACTAGCCCTGCCTTCGGCACCCCCCTTGCGGTTAAGGTAAAGACTTCAGGCATGGCCAGCTCCCATAGTGTGACGGGCTGTGTGTACAAGGCCCGAGAAAGAATTCACCGCCGTATGGCTGACCGGCGATTACTAGCGATTCTGGCTTCATATAGGCAAGTTGTAGCCTGCAATCCGAACTGAGAATTGTATGATGAAATTTGTAAGCTGTGCTCGGAAGGGAGTTATTGTCCATCGTTTGCCTCTATGGTAGAATCAGTGGGGGCCTGGAGAGGTGATGGTTTACCCTGTGGCGAATGTCAGTGGTTTGAGTCCGCTTATCTCCAAAACCAATATTTGATTAGGTAGGTATCAAGTTTTTAATTTTCTTCTATCATTTATCATTAGGAAACACAATTTACAATTTAAATCCAAGAGTTGGTCATGAATTTACAGTCACTAGTTAATGGTTCCAATTTTTCCTTAATTTTGGCTTTTGTGACTGAAAATGCACATTTCTTTTTCAATTTTCAATAGTAAAAAAGAAAGAGAAAAGAGGGGGATTAAGATCTTGTGATTAGCTTTTCGGGAAATTTCCAAACGAATAATTTCAACGAAATCTTTCAATTTCTTATTTTTCGCAATTTCATAATCCAAATTGTCAATGTCGAATTGACTCTTGGATATAAATCACGAGAACGGATATTTTTTCCCTAATCTTTAATTTTAGAGTGAAAGGATTCAATAGTAGAAGAATCCAAAATAGTAAGAATTCTCTTATTCCCGCCAAGCCCCCTGTCTCTATTGTTTAGGTATAGCTTAGTTAAGTTGTATTCCTAATTTAGATATGAGTTTTATTAAAATATGTTTTCTAGTCAAATTAAGATAAATTATATTTATTTATAGCTTTTACAAGTAATGCATTGATTATTTATTATTTATTTCTTGGAATAAACATTTGGTTTGAGTTCTATTATTGTTGTTTCTCAGTATTCTGTAAAATTAGCGAGTTTAACAATTAGATTCACAGGTATTCTTATAACCAATATAAATTTAATTTATTTATTTATTATGATATTCTCTGAAATTAACGAAGTATTGAAAATACTTCTATCCATAGATCATCCTATGTCTTTTATCATTTTATTGCATTAACTTCACTCATGTGGCCTTTTTTTTTTTTTATAACCCCTTTGCATTATTACCTCTTAAGGGGGAAGGGGCAGGGGTGGGGTTGGCTACCACTATCAAATTCTATGCTAGTTTTCAGCCTTTTCCTTCATATTTGATAACCATCGGCATTGAGCCTAATGCTATGCTCAACGTTAAGAGTAAGTAATAATGCAGAAATTGCTAAGACCAATAGCCATAAAATGCGAACTTAGGACACGGGATATTGACACAAATAATCTTAAAATATTTACTTTTTTCACAAATAGTCTCTGAAAGTTTTAACTATCATAATTAGCCAAAAACAAATATTTAGGACCAAAGTACCCCCTCATCATCTCTCACCAATTCTTTCTCTTCATTCTTCGGCACCGAGTGACCCTCTTCGATCGCGTAATCCACTCATCAACGATGGAAAAAATACTAATCAACTGCAATGAAACTCTAATGAAACGTAGGTCAGTCAGTTATTTAATTCTTTTAGTAATTTTTTTTACTAAAATCATGGGCATCGTGTGATGGACAGCTGCTACCCATCATGCCAGTTGGGCTAGGTAGGCATGCCCATTACAGCAGATGGGCGCGATGGGCTGCCCACTGCACTCAACTAGAGTAATGGGCAACTGCCCAATGTATGAAACTGGCGCGATTAGCTGTTATCACACTAGATTTAGTGCGATAGATAATCTGATGCGATAGGCCCGTTGATTTGGTGCTCACTAATTTCCAGATTCTGGAATTTGATGCGATAGGTTCTCCGTTTTACAAAGTTAGGAACCTGTCGGACTAAATTTATGATTGCAGTTTTCTAGAATTTAGGGCAACAGGTACCTTTTCGTAACAAATTCCTAGTTACACGCTTTCTGGAATTTGTGCGATAGGGTGCTTGTCCCACTAAATTCCAATGTGACTAATAAACATTTTTTTAGTCTATCATAGAATTTTTTTAATTTTTTAAATTATATAATATTATATTTGTAATAGATACATGGCAGAATCTGAGTATGTACCAGGCATGATGCAAATACCTTACATTGATTACTTTCCTGGGCATATTACAAGTATGTGTAAATTAGATACAGTCATAAAAGATATTGAGAGAAAGTTAACAAAATGATAGTTGCAATTATTCATCAATTGGAGAATGACGTTTAGCTATGAGACTTTCTTATAGTGAAGAGACTGTGTTCAAAACGGTAAAAAAGAATCATAGGCTGCTTAATTCGTATTTTAATGGTTTGTTTCACAATTTAAATTTTGACGATTTCGACAAAAGATTTAGTAACTTAGACTTCGACGTTATGAATGACATTGACGCAATAAAGATTGTACTTTTTTATTTTGTAAACAAAGTACTAAATGGAAGAAAAGTTTATAGTTAGATTAATTTCTTATTACTTAACTAAGTGAATGACACTGATCACTTTTGAAATCGTACATGAGGTCTTTTGTCATGGAAAACTATATACAACAGTCTTGAAAATGCATTGTATGGTAAATAGAGAAATTTAAGAAAACTCGCTTGGAAAACAGTCTTGAAAATGCATTGTATGGTAAATAGAGAAATTTAAGAAAACTCGCTTGGAAAAGCCAAATCATAACATTGAAAAGTACAATGTTTATGGCTTTACATTTGGAGTTCAGGCATGTTAAGATCGCATTCTATTTAAATTATTTTGTTCGATAATTACTTTGATAATAATGAATATTTAACGCTTATTTAATATTCTCACTTTATTTGTTGTAGGCATAGACGTTCGAAGGGGTTGGAGGGCTGCCATCATAGTCGGTTGTGAAAACAAAAAAAAAGAATCTATGCATCATTCAATGAAAGCCCATTGCTTCCTTCAAAATAAACTTTACTGAGGTTTATTCATTATTCAATGATAACTCTTATCTTATAAGTAATGTATGTTGATAATTGTATATTACTACTTTTCATATTACTAAATAATACTGGATGACTATACTAACCTAAAATTTAGATTGAATTATAGCAGAAAAATATTTTACAAACCATCGAGCTAAACACAAAGGAGAAAGCCCAAAAATATTAGTAGACTGTAAAAGATTATGTTCCACATATCCCAAGTTGGGTTTGTAATGTGAGTATCCTTTATTGCTTTATACTAGATAATTACAAATGGCTCTTTCTTTGGTAAATTAACCTATTTTAAATGTTACTTTGTGCAGCATCAACCATCCATTAACATGCCTCTTATTGCAAAGCAAACGGAGGAGAATCAAAACATCACGAGTGCCGCTAGCCTAATGCTAAAGCCGTAAGATTTTGTTGGGGATGAGCTTCCTGCAGATAACATCATGAGCAGACAGATGAATTCAATGACACACATGATTCAAAAGTTATAAATAATTTATTTTCTTCATATATATATGTTATTTTAATATTCTCCTTTATACATGTGTGTGTCTGTATTTATACTTATTTTTTTTATTCATAATAATCGAGGTCAAAGTATAATAATGATTATATCATTCAACGGATGGACAAGATTGACCGTTCTATATGTAAATTGAAGTTGCCTTTTAAGGCAGAGCGTAAAGCGCATAAAGAATTTAGAGAAACGGTGATGGGATTTATTAGTTTGTATATTGAACACTCACACGGTCCTTCTTCGACTATACGCTCTTATATAGTGAGTAAATTTAACAGATAACTATTGTGTTCTTTTAACTTTTAATTTGATATTTATTAAATATGTTCATTCTGACAAATAGATAGGCCCCAGATGATTGTGGAGTGTATACTGATATAGAGAATCAGAATGTTTCAACTCCTATGTCATTGTATAGCTTTTTGTAGGATGTCAGTGGGGAAAGCGTGCAGATCCTTAGGGAGGCCCCACCGGATATTAGTAAGTTTAGCTGTCCATATAGATGGTCTTATACCTTTAATAGTTCGCATTTGATTCTATCATTCAAGTGAGGAAGGAGTATCAATCCTCTACCTACACTCCAATTAATGGACCGTTAGATCAACGAATGAACGAGTGTGGATATAAATCCACTTTGAGGATTGCAAGATCCAAGTGTATGCAATAAGTTTGACAAGTGGTTTGTTGGTAACATCATATTGGATCGTTCAGTCCCATACTCTCACTCATTTTTTCAAGAACTTTTGGTTCATACTTCAATGTGATGCCTAGCTGATGAGGTATTTTTTTTTAACATCAATCCATTCCATCATTTGTGTATTATAATTGTGTTCTAAATTGACTAGTGATTTTCTATTCTATTCATCCACAGCATATTCATGAGTATTTATGCTTGATCAGTGAAAAGCAACGGCAGTATCCGAATGTATTGTCTCAGCGGGTCACGCATGCGACACATATTTTTAGGTAAATAGTTTACAGAACATATGCTTATCATATTTAGAACTTAAATGTTGTTAATTTCTTATTTCTTATATATATGATATTCTAGATGTTCCTTAAGTAGTTATGGAACAACGAAGATTGTACGGTCAAATCATTAGAATATAACAACAATTTTAATAGATATATTCGTGGACAGGAGTTCATAATGTCGAAATAGCTGATGGATGTGGATATAGTATGTTAATATATATTTTTATATTTTTACTATGTTAATTTAGGCGTAAGAAACACAGAAAATTAACAAATATTTTTATGTGTAGGTATTCGTCCCTGTTAACCTTGGCAACGCTCATTGGGTATTAGTCTGAGTGGATTTTCGTACTAACAAAGTATGGATTTATGACTCGTTGGTGACATTTCACGATGATAAAATGTACAAAGATCAATTTAGGCCATTTGAAGTCATATTCCCTCGATGGCTAGACCATGTTGGACTCTACAATATTCGACATGACCTACAGCGTGCTGACTATTGGAAAGTCATCGTAGTTAAAGGTTTCTCACAACAAGAGCTTGGTAGGAAAAATATTTTTATTGATGTTTACTATGTATTTAATATTTGGACTTTGCTTGATTTCAATAGTAGTCATGAGCATATTTTAGGAAAAAAGTTACTGTGAACATATTTAATGGCGATATTATATTGTAAACCATTGTATTCATTTGAATGTTGATGTATTGAATGTTTTTGTCATTAATGTACTTAATTACATATAATTGTACATAAAAATTTAAAAAATAGGTGTTACACATATTGCAATAATAAATAACGCTAAACAAATTGTACCAATATATATTGTGCAATATAAGAAAAAAACATGGAATCGGTGGTATATTATTACTTGGAACAATGCAACTAGCTTTAATTCGATACAATAGGATTTTTACATCGTTCACGGTTATGTCCCAGTTCGTTGCACTGGCCACATTTCACAATTCTTCGATTTACATCTTCATTGACAGAAGGTATTCTTAGCTTTTTATGACGACCAGGTGATGGTGCTTCTACTGGTGGATAACCTTACATCTTTTAGATTTTCTCTAGAACTTTTCAGTCTATTATGTCGCCAATCGGCTCCACTGGTTGTACATAAGCCTTCACTAATGATTCTTTCATGTAAAAATCAGAACAAAGACTTATGTAATATGCTCGGACAATTAAAAAAGCGACAATTGCATGTGCACTGACGAGCTGATTCAATTCGAATACTCTACATGAGCAGTTTTGTTATGTATGTCAACTAATCTCTTCTTTAATACCACCACTCAAAATATGGAATTGATGCGGAGACACAGGACGGACGATCATCCTTTCGACCTAAGATCTTCTCTCAGCGATTATTTTATCTGCCCATGTTATTAGCTGAGTACTTATCGATTCAGCCACAAGTTTTTTGTCATAAAACCATTACTGCATTGTTTTTCTAAAGTGATTAACAAGATGAGTAATTGGAAATTTTGCGGTTCCCTCATAAAAAAATTCACACTTTTCGCGATGTTGGTGGTAAGAATACTATATCTCCTACCTTCGAACTCAGACCTTGCCTAATTACATGTACTCACATTTTTTAAATTCTTCGTGTCCATATGCTTTTGCAGCTTTTATAAAGATAGACTCGAAATCATCCCAAACAGGTTTGGACATCCTGAATTTTGATTTTATGTTACCTTTCATGTGATAAAAACAAATGCAATGAGTAGGATTACAGAATACTTTAAGAACGACTCTCTTGATGAAAGTGCATCGGTAAGAGAAAAATACTAAGTATGGCATGTCTCTAATCACTCCATGTAACATCATCATAAACCATTCCAAAGCATCATTATTCTCTGAATCCAAAACTCCAATGGCTAACGGATACAATTGATTATTTGTATCTAAGCATGTTCTAACAAACATACTTCCCCGATATAGGCCATTTAGATGAGTACCATCTACAACAATCACCAGTCTAATATACTGTTTAAAACTCTTAACGGAAGATCTAATAGCTACAAACTAGCATAAGAAATTACCATCCTCATCTCGTTCAAGGTGAGTAACTGTACCCTCATTTCCGACCTTCAAACCATGAGAGTATTTGGGTAGTAAGTTATATGACTTTGCAGGATTCCCTTGAACAATTTTCAGACCAATTTCTCTGGCTCGATACGCCTGTTGGTATGTTAACTAGACATCGTATTCCTGCTGCACATCTTTTTTTCTTAGATGTATTTGTCCAAAATAATATGACTAACATATTGTTAGACAACACTTCATTATAACATGTATATATATTGTCGATTCTCCTGACTACCCAATAAACATTCTGCTCGTTTGAAGGTCTCGTTGCTCGAACATGTCATTTACATAATTCCAAAGAGCAGTGGGCCTTGAAATGTGTAATTGTGGACCGTGCAATCTTAAAATCAAATTTATCCCGAAGGACAACGTTGCCAGTTCTAATATTAACTCATTCTTGTTAGAGACAACTTGCCCACACCAATATCATCTAAATTGCAACTTCTAACAAAGTCTGAAGCAAACAAGTTTGATGGCACAACTCTTACTGTCCTCATTGAACGACCCATTAGAGTAATAGATCGACCGTCCCTACTATTAGTAACAATATCATCATGATGCTCATTCTCGTTGTTAAAATGAATATCAGAATGATTGATACCCCCCATCATCAATTAAAATGCCGCAGTGAGTGGTTCTCATACTACCTTCACACGAACATCATATGCTTCTGTGTTGCCCATGTTATCAATAGATTCACAATTTTCGCAAAAATAATTGTTGTGAAATGGAGAGAAACATTCCTCTAAAGGTGTCTCTAGTGATAACACCTCTTCTTTAACATCAGGTAACGTAATGATGTTATCATTAATAGTGTCATTATTATCGTCGAGTGGAAAGTAATATTACTGCAACAATGTTGTCCTTGATAACGCATTTTCTTTAACATCGGGAACAGAGACAGTTTCTATAAGTGCTTCAACATATTGGCTCAGAACTCGAGGAGATAAGGTAACAAATATAGGGATGCATACACAGTTGGCTATATCAGAGGCCAAATGTAACACAACCTTAACCATTTCATCATTACATATGTCCATGAGCAGCGAATATGCACAATGGGTTGTGTTATTAGATTTCAAAGTTGTATTCATCGTAATATTATATTCATTAGGATTTATCTGTAAAATCTCATATACTCTTGTTAGAAACTGAGGAAATATACAATCTTTCAAAACAAAAAATGTCATATTTTTAGCATTCATATAATCAATATGACCATTTGTCGATTTCTCCCATCAACCATTATAACATAATTCAAGTACAACTAAATTTATTAATCCTTAAATTATTAAAAAAAATTAATTAATTATATAGTAGAAAACATAATCACTCAAAGAAAAAAAAATACAAGTGCGACAGGGTGCATGTTGCACTTACCCAGCATGTCGCACCAAATTTTGTGTGACATGCAGGACTTGGCAGCTTCGGTCATCGACTCTGTCTCTCGGCCGTGCAAAAACATAACCCAACACTACACAAATGTCCCTTCGCACCTTTTAAACACTTCTTTATACAAACTACTCAAGAGAAATTTTATTAAATAATCAGTTATACAGAAATTTATATAATTACCTTACCTAAGTTTTCAGCTGTTAAATTCAAATTCTACTACTAGATTTATGATGAATTCACATGTATTTTGACAAAAGTAAACCGTCGACTCTTTCGGTCTCTCGTTTGATACTGCTAATGATGATTAAAATAAAAAAAAATTGGTTACAGCTTTGGTTTGAGAAGACGAATGAATGAAATAAAGATGAAATAAGGAGGATAATTTGGGATAAAATATTTTTATTTGGCCTATTGATAGAAAATAATTTGCGGTGTTAATTATAAAAAATAAAAAATTTATCTAATTATTTATGTCAATTTCCCATGACACCGCCATGATTTGATTTAATTCAACTGATGAACACACCTCATCACCTCCTATTTACGAAGCCTTTTTAACCAACATTACATGTGGCTTTTTTCACAAAAATTGTTTATCCGCTTTACTACATATACTCAATTATCTATTTGTTCGCAGCCACAAATTCATGCATGTATTATTCAATATTTATCTCACAAGCTTCTAGAAAGTGCATTTACAAATTATATAACTATTATTTAGTTGAATCGTGGGACACAATTTTATATATGGGAGGATTTGTCTCTCTCTCTCTCTAGCTCTCTGCCTCTTTTAATTATAACTTATGAAGGGCATATTATATATCTTAAATTAAATTTATGAATATTATGATTTATAAATATTACTTATTCAATAAAGTTGATTTATCGATACAATTTGATTTTTTATTACAATAAACTGACGAAACAATAATTGACCGGGTAGCTGTTTCACGAATAATCTTTACCTCTTCAAAATTAAAATTTTATTTCTCATGATATTAGTGAGTTTTCGATGTACTGTTTCACAATTATACATTTGTATTCACTCGTGAACAATTTGTTTCCTTGTCTCTGCTTTTGAATTTTCATTTAGTTCATGTATGTGGATTGTTGAAGACTGAGGCTAATTTAAAATTAAGGGTAACTTCATTGCAGGACTAGACCATACGAAGTAGGTGTTTGTTGCAATAACAGATGGTTTAATGCCTATGAAATTAGAACAAATATTCCACAAGTTATACCAAGTATTCTATATTTTGTCATCTTCTTAAAAAGGAAAAAAGCGTAATATTTTGTCACAAGAATACCACAAAAGATTGATTCTGCCTTATTGATCATCCGGTTATGCAGTTGAATAGCCAGATACATGTAATTAAATAATTAAATATTGTTGCATGCCACACACAACTGAGAGTTTATATCAACGATCAATGATGTATTTATCTTTCACGAGAAAGATTTTTCAAGCATGGACGACTGTCTCCATTATTTATTTCATTTATTTGAGGCCTAAGAATACATAGCAATATAGATGTAAAAATACATCAGAACACTCAACAGTTGTATGTACAAGTCACTTTTAGGGTAAATATGGTGTTAGATGAAAATTAATTAAATCACATTATCTGTCCCCATTGTACCTATTTTGGGAATCGTCTCTGCATTGATCATCCCCATTGCATGGCCATGTTTGCACGCAGTGTTTAGGTTTACGCTTTGGTTCTGCCGCATGCACCGTATTTTCATCTGATTTTCATGCACAATATATTAGCTATTAGACATGCCTTGTGAAATTTTCATTCAAAGTATATACTTGAAACTAATTAATGAAACCATATCACAAAATTTTAACAAGAAAATTGAAGAAAGAGATATACCACCTGAGACTAGGAGAATGAGAGCAAGCAACAGGCAAAAAAACAGTGAACTTTTGAAAATATTAATAGAGTATTTTCATAGAGTTCTAAAATACTTTTGAGAAATTCTTCCAGTAATTTCTATTGAAAATCTATCATCGAACAAGGACATGTATTTATAGGGGATGATATGATTTAAACATTAATTCGCCATCTTCTAAAACAAAGAATGCAAATCTCGGAATTGGAATAATTTGACTAAAATAGCTATTATGGTTTTTTTTAGTTTTGGTAAGTAAATCAAGAAGCTGAGGCATTGAATTTAATCAAGGAGAGTTGTTTATTAAATTGGTGTAACAACGCATGTAACTAAACTATATGGTAAATTGTGTTTTTCAAAATATGGTGAGTTACTGGCATTGTTACATGTACATATATATGCTTTTGATACTCATGATTTTTTTACAAATAGAATTTACTAAATATTTTGGTTATGTGATTATTACACCGTTTGTAATTTACTATAATAACTATTCATTCAAATGATTCTTATTCCTAGATTTGCATTCTATCCTGCTATATATACACATAATATATACATATTTCTTGCAATGAAAAATCAATCAAAATCAGTTTTTCTCATCAAAGACTCTTAGAACAATAAAACAACTTAAATTGATATTCAAAAGATGGCAAAGTTGATCGCCATTTTCTTCTTGCTTGCACTCATTCTCCTTGCATCCGGTTTATCTTTCTTTTTCTTTTTTTATTTTAAAAAAAAATTACAAAAGATTTTCATAACTAGTTTCAAGTATATAAATGAAAATTTCACAGGATGCATCAGGCATGCTTAATAGCTAACATATATGTTGTGTTCATCAAAAGAGAAAGTTAAAATCTTTGAATCAGTACAGAGAGGATTGCCAAAGATTTTACAACGGAGAGGGGTGGTATGATTTCAAAAGATTTTATAAGGTGCCTTATATTCTCAAAAGATTGTACTTGTGCATATAATTGTTGATTTCAAATTTCTCCAGCTATATGTACATAAGGCTTGAAATTAATTAAAAAAAAAAGTTTATAACCTAAACAATATAACAAATATTCACGAAAGATGCATATAAGTATCAACCAAAACACTGTCAAAGGCCTAATTTAGTGGTTTTCAAATAATTTTATTTGGCTAATTATAAGTTGAGTTTGAATATTGAGAGAAATAAGAGACCTAAAAATTAATTTGAGCTTTACCCACACTTATTTGGTAACGGAAATAAAATTTAGAATACTAATATTGCACTATTAAAAAAATGGCCCTTTAGTGATACTAAAATAATGTCACTAATTACTTTTAGTGACACTTATTAATAGTGTCAGTGATCTGGCAGTCAGAAAAATAGTGACACTTGAATGTAGTGTCAGAGATTACTATTACTATAGTATTACACAAATAGTAATACTTTAGTGTCAATAATTACTATTACTATAGTATCACAAATTAGTAATATCAGTAAAACAATCACCTCAATAAAATTGATACTTTATAATACATTTTTAGTATCAATGACTTTTATTAGTTATCATTGTCATTTTAAATTTTGTCAATTTAATGATATTATTTAAAAAAGAATATTAAAAGTATGCTAAACTGCTAAAATGAATAATTACATATAAAATTTCTAACAAATTTTAATTAAGTATGAATCAAACATTAATACAAATATAATAATAAAAAAATGTCAAATATAATTTAAAATCAACATAGTGATAGTTTGGAGAAATCAAAACAAATATTTCAAATATAATTTGAAATCAACATAATGACAATGAATTGCAATCATTCAGTTATCCCACAAACATCTCTTCCCCGACCTTTGCCTTTCCCTTCACCTTCCCTACCTACAAGTGCATCATATAGATTTAATTAGCTAGCATGCTATACAAATCAATTCTCCTATATTCACAAGAAAAAAAAAAGTATATTGGACAAATCAAACTAAATAAATATAATAACGATAAGAAAAATGATATTTATTCGCGAATGGACCAAATGGTAAGTTGGCAAGCTAATGATGGGATAAAGAGTGTTGTTGTTGGTTTACTGAGCAGTGGACTTTCTGGTTATGCTTTTAACCATGGTGATATTGGAGGTTACTGTACAGTAAACTTACCTCTAATCAAATACAGAAAAAGTGAGGAGTTGTTGTTGTGATGGTAAGTACCAAGGTGATATGGGCATCCGACTAATGCCCAGCAATTGGCTAAATTCTGGAAAGCTTTAGCTGCATGGCATCATACTTCCGTGTATTGGTGGCAAAGTGAAACATTTTTTAAAACATAAATATTAAGTAACAAAACATCTAATAGTTAGATCTTCTAGGTATATTGAGAGCAAAGGAAGAAGAATGAAGCATCTAACCTTTCTTTAGCCATAGAAAGTTTAGGAGTAAGAGAAGGTTCGAAGCATTGCTCTATTGGAACACAAATGCGGACATTATAGCTATCGCCTCTTCCGGTTCCGAGTTATCAAGTTGATTCTCTAATAAACACTTTGTGCATATTAACTCCTCCCCTGAGTTCATCTCACAAGCAACACGGCCTTTAATTTGAACTACTAGATCAGCATCTATACAACCAATTTCCTTCAGAACATCTATCTGGGTATTAGCTCAAAACATTAAGAGGGAGTTGCGCAAATGACCTAGGGGATTGTAAAACCAGATCACTTGGGGACATTAGAAAAATTACCCGGCCTTGAAAATCTGGCATTTGTTGAAGTGCTTCATTTGACATTTGAAATTTTAGAGCATTAACTTCCTCTTTGTGCCTCTTATTCTCTTTGGCTAACTTCATGTGCTCCTCCAATTTTATACAACCATGACACTTGTTTGTTGCCATCTTTTGCAATAGGCCAGCCCATTTGTAGTATGCTTCCACTAAGTTCATGTCTTTCAGCTTCCAATCTGAAAGAGGATTACCACAGCAAAAGTCACTTCAAGGGTAAGTTGCAAACTAAAAATCAAAATACACAACTAATTATAATTGTTGGCTACTTAGGGTGCTAAAGGAGACATTACAATTAGAAAGGCATGCATTTTAGCAGTGGAAAACAAGATGCTCATGAGGTCATTATGTTAGTATACAAGATGCTCATAACTACATGGTTCATACTACTTTATCTGATTAATACTTTTCTCTTCCACAAATATTTCTTCTAAAATTTACTGACGTTTAATTAGTTATTTGTAACATAATTACAGCCAATAAATATACAAGAAAGTGCGTCACAAGGAGACCGGAGTTGCTTTTCCATCAAAATAGCTTAGCAACAAATTCAGCCATCAAAAATCAAACATTAAACAACCGATGCATAACCGAGAATACTTATAGTGCCCCAAAAGGAAAGCGTTGTATCCGTGGAACCGAAAAACCGGAGACAAGAAGATATTATTAAACTTCTTCAACCTCATTATTTTCTCATTAAATGATGTCATCAAGAATATGATCCAACAAGCTCAAATGGATGACTCGAAGACACAAAACACGCCATGCGGTTCATCCGTCCCAAATCACCAATAATAATGTTAATACCTTTCACCGGATCAAGGGCTTGAGGATATTTGCTTGCATCGATTTCAAATCAAAAGTCGTTGAACTGTCTTTGAAAAGCAGACCTGCCGCCATCTTCAAGGAGCCTAATGTTATCAATCTTTATCTCGCAATTGCATATACATAATAGTTCTTTTTATCAATTCCTCCGACCTCATAACTCACTCCAAGCAGTAGTACCATGGTATGGTAATGTTATGTTGATAACACCCGAGCCTTTACGGTGAGAAAGCGAACCACGATAATCTTCCTCAAGACCACGTTTTGATTTTGGTATCACAAAATAACCTTCCGAGAAGTCCCCACTTTTCTTATCGAAGGGAGTTTCGTTGTTGATGGTACGTCGGGTTTCAGCAATATTACAATGTGCTGTTTATTATTAATGAAGGTGCTTTCACAACGGCTCCTAGCAAGTGATCCCGGCCCGTGTTAGTTAATGATTTGAGTTTAGCGACCGTAGTAACTCTGAATGAACAGTAAATAAACAAGGAAATTAAGAAGTTATTAACGAGGAACTGTTGAAAGAGAATGCACATTGCACTAATGAATCACTAATCATTAATATCATGTAAAAGTAAAAGATCATGGAGTTTACTCGCAGATCACTTAGCATAAATTACTACGGTTTTAATGGATATATAACGTAGTTCAAATCCCGCCTCGTCAAAATAGTTCCAACGCTAAAACAAGTTGTTTGGACACTAAGCAAGACAACTCATCTAAGAAACAAACATCATCACCCACAAAAACACTTAAGCGTAATAGCAACCGATTATTAAACTTCGAAAGTAAGAAATTACGTGGTCCAAAATGAAAATGGATAAAATAAATAAATAAATCAAATTCATACTACTCGAAATGAGTACACAAAAAAACTTTACACAAGAACTTCACTGTTTGAGATTTCATAAATACCATCCTTCCAGTGCCTTAGAAATTGTCTAGGCACGCAGCATGAGTGCCTCGATTATCCGGTTGTTATACTTCTCGCTCAGTAGTACATGTCATAGTATTCCTCGATTGCGGGTTCACCCTTAATACATCTACAAGGAAAAGTCATGTTTGATGAGCTATACAATCAAAAGAGTCACCACGAAAAAACTTAATGACAGAAGAAAAAGGCAACGCACCGGCAATTCATCGAAATTATAAGAGAACAGACGTGAAGATTTAACATGTCTTCTAGCACATAAGAGAACCTGCATTCGAAATAGAATATTAATTATGAAAAATCATCATGATTCTCGCTATTCAAATACTGACCATTTATTTTGGTAAACGGATTCCCAATGATTCTGCTATTCATCATCATTAATAAATAATCATTTTGTCATCAGAATTATCATTATAAACAACAATAATTCCTAAAATATTACCAGCTGCTTGTTGTAATCCTGCATGTTCTTGTTCTAATTAGACATTCTTTTCTCATCCTTTGCTACAAAGGGAGCTTTCTCCTAACATCGCATATCCAAAGAAATATGAACAAACAAGTCAATACATACAATTTTTTAAATTAGGTAAAAAAAAAAGATGAATAAATTGAATATAATACTTACATCATCCGACATTGACTTCCATTTTTCTCCAGCAGACTTTGCCAACCTCGATTCATAAGAAAGCTCACATTAAAATCGGTTAGGAAAGAAGTAATATAAATATATATCACTTAAAATTCGCATTAAAATTATGTAATCACTTACAGTAGCAACATGATTTGTTGTTAGGATGAGCTTCTTTAAACTGCTTCCTAAACTCCTCCCTTAATTTCGTCAAAAATAAATTGAGATTTAAAACTCTCGAATCAGCATGGAAAACATAAAGATGATTTTTGTTTTGTTAATTGAAACAAAAAAAAAGAAAACAGAAACTCATACATGAAAATGAAGAAAGCACTAGGAGGCCTCTTCGACTTGTTTGGATCTTTCGCGACCTTGGGCTTCATGCTTGCTTGCCGACTCTCGCCCTTTGCTCTTCAGACCTTTAAACACCAGAAAAAAAATCACAAACAATATTGAACGAAATAAATATACAAGTGACGCTTAAAACAACTAAAAATAGAATAGATCTACGAGATACGATATTATCAAAACTACAAAAACTCACTTGCTATCGGTTCCTACCGTGTCGACTTTCGATCTTTTTAAAAACAACTATTAATGAATTTTTTTATCTCCGATACTTTAGTGTCGGTGATTATTGATGTTTAATTTACTGATACACTAGTATCAATAACTTCTAATACCTACTTGTTAATAGGTGCATTTGTTCACAATCATCGATACTTTTTACTAAGTGTCGAAGCTAAATGTCAAAATGTCATTTTCTAGTAGTGTTGGATTGGATTAATATAAATATATATCACTTAAAATTCGCATTAAAATTATGTAATCACTTACGGTAGCAACATGATTTGTTGTTAGGATGAGCTTCTTTAAACCGCTTCCTAAACTCCTCCCTTAATTTCGTCAAAAATAAATTGAGATTTAAAACTCTCGAATCAGCACGGAAAACATAAAGATGATTTTTGTTTTGTTAATTGAAATAAAAAAAAAAGAAAACAGAAACTCATACATGAAAATGAAGAAAGCACTAGGAGGCCTCTTCGACTTGTTTGGATCTTTCGCGACCTTGGGCTTCGTGCGTTTGCTTACCGACTCTCGCCCTTTGCTCTTCGACCTTTAAACACCAGAAAAAAAAAATCACAAACAATATTGAACGAAATAAATATACAAGTGACGCTAAAAACAACTAAAAATAGAATAGATCTACAGATACGATATTATCAAAACTACAAAAACTCACTTGCTATCAGTTCCTACCGTGTCAGCTTTCGATCTTTTTTTAAAAACAACTATTAATGAATTTTTTTTATCTCTGATACTTTAGTGTCAGTGATTATTGATGTTTAATTTACTGATACACTAGTATCAATAACTTCTAATACCTACTTGTTAATAGGTGCATTTGTTCACAATTACTGATACTTTTTACTAAGTGTCAGTAAACTAAGTGTCAGTAAATGTCATTTTTCTAGTAGTGTTGGATTGTGATAAGATTAATCTTATAATTAAACCAAGACCTAGCCACTTGAGGATCCTCAGCAACAACACTAAATGTTTCACTACAAATCCCTTTGTCTTTGAAAAGAATGGAAGGAGTGTCGATCCACAATAATAAGGATCTCATTTAAATTAATTTACATATAATGATTTTTCCAATAGGCTAGTAGTTCTATGTTTTTCAAACACAGCAATATAAGCTCCTAAATAGTCCTATAACATGAATGGTTATGAGCGTTCACAGATGACTAGCTATTATAAATTGTGGATGCACGTTGCAGCTTCTTAGTTTAATTTTGAGAGAAAGAGAGCAAAAATGAAAGAAATATCTTAAGCCTATATTATTATTTCTATTAATTTTTTAACAATAAAAATCACACTTACCATTAGATATTAATACCGACGCCTTATTATTTCTTGATAAATTATTAATAAGTAATATTAAGCATGCATGGTGCCACCATCACACATGGAGCTTGACCTTGTTGATTTTCAAGGGGATGGGGTTGGCGGTGGCCGCAGCCACCGTCGAATTTTACGCGGCTTTTGAATCGAGTCCCTCAACCTTTTATAGTCGACCCAGCCGATCTTGTGCTCTGCTTTAAGAGTAACTAGTAATGCAAGAAATGTTAAGATCATTAACCATATTGTGAACTTATTGACCAACGCCATGATTTGATTTAATTTAATTGAACACCACTCATTAACTCCTATTTATAGCCATTTTAACCAACATTACATGTGTTTTTTTTTTCACCAAACTGTCTAACCGTTTTACCACATCCATTCATTTATCCATTTTTTCTCACCCATATGTGTTGTTTGATATTTTATCTCACATGCATCTAGAAAGAAAATTAATTCTTTATGAGATAAAAGCTTATTTACTCTTTGTATTTTAAGATTAGAATCCGCTTAGTCTCTGTATTTTTAAAAATACTTCAAAACATTCATACCGTTAAATTATTGACACTCTTGACATTACTTTTTGTTATTTTTAGCTTACTTTTACAATATTATTCTCTTACAATAATGTTTCCTTTTTTTCCATTAATAAAAGAAAAAATTAAATTACCAATTTAACCCCAAAAATAAGATAAAAACAAAAAGAATATATATTAGTTTTTGTAGAAACTCAATATGTCCATAAAAATTAATTTTCTAAGAAAAATTAAATTACCAATTTTTTTTGACATTAATAAAAAAAATCAATATATTACCTTCTTAGCAGATTGTTCTAAAAAATTAATATATTTTTGGACTTAAATTGGTAATTTAATTTTTTTTATTAATATATAAAAAAAAGAAATATTATTGTAAGAGGATAATGCTGTAAAAGAAAACCCAGAGGAATAAAAAGTAATGATAGTGATGTCAATAGTTTAACGATATAGATGTTTTGAGATATTTTAAAAAATAGAGGGACTAAATAAGTACTAACCTCAAAATATAGAGATTAAACGGACTTTTATCCATACTTTAACATAATTGCCATAAAATTTAAAATGACTCTTTCGTTAAATGGTAGATACATTAATTATCACTTTATTCTTGAACTTAAAAGATTTAAAATTTCCCATGTATGTATGAGGATATTTGTCTCTTGCTCTCTTGTTAGTTAAAATGCACCCCGAGTCTTTTCTTTGATCAATTAAAATTTTATCTCTCATAAAAGCCAATGAGTTTCCGATCTACCATCACACGAATATACATTTGTAATTTTTCATTTATTTCTTGTATATGGATTTTTGAAGAGTGAAGCTAATTAAATTACTAGTAGTCATATTCCTAACCAAAAAAATTATTTCCCGTTGGTATTCAAGTATTTTTCCTTAATTGACTGAAGATAGTTTTGAATTAATGTAATTTTTGTGAGGATAAATGTGAACTTATTTTTAACAATAAAATTAATTCTTAAAATTATTTTTAAATAAACTTTCACTCAATTGTTCCACACTTTTTAGAGCATATATACAAACTCAAATATTAATTATGGATGTTATGTATCAAAATTAATGAAAACTTTCCTAATGATTTTGTAACAGAACATTTATATTCAAGGTAAAATAAAAAAGAGAAATTTTTTAAAAGGATCCCTAGAGGGTTTTAATCATGAGATTTGGATCCCATTATAAAATTTAAACTCCAAAGTCAGATAAATGTCTATAATATTCTTTTTGTTGTAAGAAAGTATAAAAAAAATGCTCTCATAAATTTTTTAGTTTCATTTACTTTTAATTATAAAAACTCTACCTTGTCATGTACGACGAAGTCATATGTTACATTGTACTGTAATATATTATACGATACTATCATATATTTCATGATCATATACTATACTAGACTATAGTGTCATATATTGCACTATACTATAGTGTCATGTATTACACAATACTGTTATGCATTTCATGATCATATCTTGTACTATACTATATAGTTATGCATTGCACAAAATTATCATGTATTGTGTTACACAAACATAGGTACTTTAATATTTTTAACGAGGTACTTTAATATTTTTAATGTGATCAAGAGTCCAATAAGAATAAAAATTAGCCAAAGTATTAATACTTATAACTAAAGTCAAATAAGGTATATGAATTCATAATTTCACAATAATAAAAGTAATTTTTTAATAATAAAGCATATATAAAATGTTTTTTTATTATAATTTGAAGCCTCCAGTTCATTTTGGCTGGAGAGATTCGAGATCAACAAAAATATGTACAAGTGCAGTTTTCAGGAATATACGGCACCTTATGAAAATCACACCATCCATCCCCATTGTACAATCTTTGGCAATCGTCTCTGCCATCATCAACCTAGCCATCTTGTGAAAGATTATTTAAGTTGTTTATTTTGTTCCAAAAGGGCTGTTGGGAAACTGATTTTTTGCATGAGAATATATATATATAGTATGATATAATTTAAGCATTAATTCAATTTCATCTAAAACAGTAGGGCACTAAGTATTGGTATGTCTTGGTATGGGAACATTTTGAAAGAATTAGTTGTCCGTAGTTTTTCAACTTGGTAGGTAAGTCAAAAAGGTCAAGTATGAGTTATATTATTCGAGTTGTCATGAGAATATGTATTTATATATATGGCATGACATAATTTAAGCATTAATTCAATTTCATCTAAAACAGTAGGGCAATAAGTATTAATATGTCTTGGTATGGGAACATTTTGAAAGAATTAGTTGTCCGTAGTTTTTCAACTTGGTAGGTAAGTCAAAAAGGTTAAATATGAGTTATATGATTCGAGTTGTCATGAGAATATGTATTTATATATATGGCATGGCATAATTTAAGCATTAATTTAATTTCATCTAAAACAGTAGAGCAATAAGTATTGGTATGTCTTGGTATGGGAACATTTTAAAAGAATTAGTTATCCGTAGTTTTTTAACTTGGTAGATAAGTCAAAAAGGTTAAATATGAGTTATATGATTCGAGTTGTCATGAGAATATGTATTTATATATATGGCATAGCATAATTTAAGCATTAATTCAATTTTATCTAAAACAGTAGGGCAATAAGTATTGGTATGTCATGCTATGGGAACATTTTGAAAGAATTAGTTGTCGCAGTTTCTCATAAGTCAAAACGGTTCAGTATGAGTATGATGAGAAGGCTAAGTTACATATGTTGTAACTAACATCTTTGACTGTAAAATAATATTCGAACCCTTAGTAAATTAATAAATAATGGGAACAACACAACAATAGTTAAAAGAGATATTATTACACCTAAAAGAAGAGATAAAGCGAAATAAAATATGAAATAGAAAAATTAAAAATAGAGATAACACTTATACAGGCAAGTAAGAAAAAGATTAAAAAATTATAAAATATGAATTTTTAAAAAAATTTAATATAGTTTTTTCACAGAAATCACAACCAAGAAGTTATGATGAGTAGTTTATGAAAACTATGTATCCAAAGATAATAAAAAACCCTGAAAACTTAAAAGAACAATTTAAAGAGGAATTCGAAGAAGAAAGAGATAAAGGTAAAGAGAAAGTAGAAATTAATAAAGAAAGTAGTTCTGATAAATGGAAAAAGAAATAGAAGAACTTAGAGAAATTTTTAGTAAAATAAATTTAAGTAGATTTAGAAAAAGAATACAAGATAAATATAAATACCAGTGGTGGACCATAAATGAAAATAAATATAAAAGAACCAAGCAGCTCTTTTAGACAAGATAAAATAAAGAAAAGACCATTTTGTAAAAATATGCCTCCTAATAAAAATCAACCATAGAATTTTGAATATAATCCTATGAATAGTAAATTAAAACTAATAAGTAATGCAGGAGTGTTCCTAGATTTAGATTTTAAAAAATATCCAAAAAAACCTTAGTAAATTGGAGATTACAAATGAGATTATTTTTATGTATAATAAATCTAAAGATGATTGGAATGTAGAAATAAAAGATTAAAAAATAAGTATATTTACTGAAATCTTAATAGCAAGGTTTGTAGGAAATTTATACAGTTGGTGGCAAAGACTATCTAATAATGTAAAGGAACTAATCATGAATGCAATTAAATCAAGATTTCTAATAAGTAAAAAACAAGAAATAGAAACGGTAATTGAATATATATCTAATGAATTTTTAGGAGAAGTATGGACAAAAAATAGAGAACAAGAATTAAAAGATGAAAAATTAGGTAGTAGATTAAAACTAATTAATATAAGTATATCTAATATGTGTTGTGTAAAAGAATACACTTGTGAGTTTAGTAAATATTACTATTTCCAATATTAACGTTGAAGATGAAACTATGTATCTTAATTTATATTATTCTAAATTACTATTTCCATGTAATACATATTTTATAAATGAATATGAAAAATACAAAGTAATAAACCCTATGCCTAAAGTTCTAAACCATCAATCCCAAGTACAATGAAGAAATAGAATATGAAGCCATCCACGTCATCAGCCTCAACATTGTAATTAGTAACTTCAATCTGAAAGTGAACCAAAGTAGACTCAAAGAGTCTATCTTCAGTAGAGATTGGGCCAGTTATAGAAGAGCAGTTAGGATTACTGTCATAAAATCATTGGCATCAAATCTGTATGAAAGAGGGTATAAAGTCCTTATACAACAAAACAATTTTATCATTTGTACGCCAGATATAGGTGTCTGTAGATCTGAAGGGTTAGCCAACTTTGTCAGTGATATCGACAACCATCAAATTCCATGTAGACCCAATACAAGACACATAGCTTGTGAAAAAAATGGAACACCTGGTGTGCCTTTTAAAAAAGCAAAATCAATAATGTAATCTCTTTTCCTTTAGTCAAAAAGATGTAGGCCTTATGTCGACCATCAATAAGTGAAGGGATAAGACTTCATCGTGTGATCTTATCTCTTTAGATTTCTTTTAAATAGAAATATAATACGTATAAAACGAATCAGATTCCTTATATTGTAAATCTTCTATAAATTAATGAAGAAGAGGAAAAACACCTTAGAACGTTGAGAATTTTTTTTTTTAATTCTGAGAACCAATGGAATCCAAAAATGTCTGAGTAAATACTCTCTCTCCAAATTATAAAACAACAATCATAAACACCAAAATCATAAGAACAAGGATGTAAACCTACAACCAAAAAATCAACAAAACTTCAAATTCAATAGACGCACAATGATCCTGCTTGCAGAGCTCATTTTTTGCTGTTGTAGCCATGGTGGCGCTTGAGGCAGTTGGAGTATAGCTACAGGGAAAAATTGACTAGTCAAGTGGATAAGGAGCCAGGTCTAGAAAAAAACCAGGACATTTGAAAAAAATTAGATAATAATTTTGAACTTATATTTGTTAGTAGAGGATGTTGTTGATTATATTTTATTGAGAAGGGGAATTATTTTGAATGGAAAAACCCAATAATATATTTAGCTCAATAGAAAATATAAATTTTGAAAATATAAATCAGTTAAGACAAATAGTAAATGAGTTAGATAATTAAATACAAACTTTATGTTGGATTTTAGATCCATAAATATGGATAAAAGATTTGTAGACCATATATGGTTAATTATGGAAAGAAGAATATTAGAACATATAAAAGAAATAATAGAATTTAATATAAATATTTTCAGTATTGATTGATCAAGTATATCGATGGAAACTAGTAACATAAATCCGAATGAACAAAAGCTAAGTCAACAAAGCTGTTAAGTTTGCTACTTTTAGCTTTGTGTATCAATTAGCATGCACTTAGTTTGTTAAGCAATTTCACACGTGTATTTGATGAATGAAGAAGATTCCAGATGTAAATAAATAAAAGCCTTGTAATAAGATTTAGATTCATTAATGAGAAACAGTTAAATTTGCTCAGATCAAATTCCCTCTTTCTCTGCAAATTTTCTCTCTATTTCTCAGTAACCAAACAGTTACATTTTGGAAGTTGTAAATCCTCCCCTCTGTCAAAGCAAATGAACTTGAAGGCCTTTTTAATGGATCACGATCTTGTCTAGATCAGTTTCTTTCCAATGAATCAGCAAGAATCGATGCTGCTTCTAGTGGATTAGCAAGTGCCAATGCTATTACTCTGGAGAATCCTGCATATGCAGCTTGGAAGAAACAAGAGAAGCATTGTAGGTTCTCTGCAATATGTGTTGTTGACCAGACCTGATATAGCTTACTCTGTCAATGAACTTAAAGTCACTCTTGTTCAAGCTCCTATTCTATATTGTGACAATCAGAGTTCTGAAGCTTTGGCTAGTAATCCAAAATATCACTCACGCACTAAACATGTTGAACTGGATTTACATTTTGTTCGAGATCACATTGCTCAGCCGCAGCTCATTGTCAGTCACATCTCGAGTTCTGAGTAACTTGCAGATATTCTTACTAAACTTCTTTCATTTGATCATTTTACTTATCTTCGTGCCAAGCTTAATGTCCTTCCCAGGCCATAAGCTTGAGGGGGATGTTAAGAATAAGAAGCAGACAGTTATAAGACAGTTAAATAACTGATATTGATGATGTGGCAAAGCTGTTAAGTTTATTATTATTAGCTTTGTGTATCAATTAGCATGCAGTTAGTCTGTTAAGTAATTTCACACGTGTATTTGAATGCAGAAGATTCCATATGTAAATATGTAAAGCCTTGTAATCAGATTCAAATTCATTAATGAGATAACTCATTATGCATTATGGAGATTCACAGCACAGTCTCCTTTGTTCAAGCTGTCTATGTGGCTAAACACTAATTCGATTGGATCACCACTTGATTAATAAATGGTCTTATGTTGGCATTAGTTAATGTCAAAGTCCCTTTTAACTTTGGATTTTTTTCCATCTTTTTTCCCAAAAGTGTAGAGAATAGGGAAAATCAATTTTCTAGCCCCTACTTATCTCAAGCCTCGAACTCGGGTTATCAGCCAAATAAATCTGCTTAAAAATCAAGCGCTCTTGGCCAACCTTGGATCATTAACCTCAGTCTTTCTTATCTCCTGTGGCAATAAGCATGGAATTAACCCATTCACGTAATGTGAGTTTTGTTTTCATTATATTCTCAACTGATTCCGAAATTGCATGATATCCTGTTAGGGATGGCAAAAGTCTGGCCGGGTCCAGGTATGTGAAAACTCAGGTATGTTAATATATATAAAATTTAAAATTTAAGCCTGGATTATATATATATATATATAATTTAAATTTTTATATTTATGAATATATTTTATAATTTTTAAATTTATTTTAATAAAATTAAACATGAAATATGAACTTTAAATATTTAAATATATTGACTAAATGTATAAAAAAATATAATTATTTAAAATAAAATATTTTTTATAATATTTTTTCATAAAATTCGAATTTTGGATTTCTCGAATGATACCCAGACCTGACCGAGAGATTGTCTAGACCGGATAATACCCGGCTCGCATCACCCAGGTTCGGGTATTATCCCTAGAGGAAATGATGCTGATGCTGTACACATCGCTCGATCTTTTCTGTCAATCTATTTGTTGTATAATACCTGCAAGTGAAAAAAATACAGGATTTGAAGCAAGCATGCAATACATGATGGTTTCATCAATACTTAATATAATTGCTATAAAATTCAAACGACTCTTTAGTTAAATGGTAGATACATTAATTTTCACTTTATTCTTGAACTTAAAAGAACTTAAAAGATTTGAATTTTCCAACACATGTATGAGAGTATTTGTCTCTTGCTTTCTTTTCTAGTTATAATGCAACCCCAGTCTTTTCCTCTTTCAATTAAAATTTTCTTTCTCATTAAGCCAATGGGTTTCCAACATACCCTTACACAATATACATTTCTCTCACAAATAATTTGCTTTCTTGTCTTTTCTCTGGAATTTTTCATTTATTTCTTGTATATGGATTTTGAAGAGTGAAGCTAATTAAATTAGTAATAGTAATATTCCTACTCAAAAATTATTTTCCGTGGGTATTCAAATATTTACGATCAATGTAAACTTATATTTATTTTCGATTGATAAATGTGAACTTATATTTATGAACAAACTGATTCTCAAAATTATTTTCAAAAAACTTTTACCCCATCATTCCATGCTTTTCAGAGCATATATGTCGAACTCAAATATTAATTATGGATGTTATGTAGCTAAATGAATGAAAATTTCCTAATAATTTTGTAATATAACATTTATATTTAAGATAAAATAATAAAAGTAAGTTTTTTAATATGGAACCATAAACTGTGCTTTTATTATAATATTGTGAAGCTAGCCTCAAGTGTATTTGGCTAGCTGGCGAGATTAGAGATCAACAATCATATGTATAAGTGAAGTTTTCAGGAATTAGCCCCTTATGAAAATCACACCATTTATCTCCATCGTATAATCTTTGGCAGTCGTCTCTGCACAGATTATCTCCTTTGCAGGGCTAGGTTTTTTCATAAGTTTTATTGTCGTTGTGTTTTGCTTCAGCTGCTTCGTGTCCCATGGTTTCTCCGTTTTTCCCATGTTATCAAGTTTTTTGAAAGGAAAAAATTACTAGAGAAAGACCTACCGGATACAAGGAGACCGAGTGCAAGGAAGAAGCAAATAGCCATCATCAACTTTGCCATCTTGTGAAAGATTAATTAAGTTGTTTATATTGTTTCAAACGGGCTTTTGGGAAACTGATTTTTGATTGATCTGTTATTGCATCAGAATATGTATTTATATATATATATTTATATATATATATATATATATATATATATATATATATATATATATATATATATATATATATATATATGTAGCATGATATAATTTAAGCATTAATTCAATTTCATCTAAAACTGTAGGGCAAGTTGTAACATATGCATTTTATTTTATTTATTTGTGTAAATAATTAAAACAAGAGGGGTTTATGTGATAAATCAAGAGAGCTCTATGTGATAATCATGAGGGGGTCTAGTTGATATTTGGAGGGTGCTTAAAAGAGTGAAAACAGGTGAAGAATCGGATTTGGAATCGAGAGAGAGAGTGGCAGACCCATTTGACCTGACCCGGACCTGCGAATTTGACCCGGTCATAACTCCCTATTCCGACCACCCCACCGGACGAGCTGGTATCAAATCGAAGCTTACGAGAAAGAGAACGTTCCTCTGCCATCCCCGCTGCCTAGAAACTTCGAGAACGCTGACGGAAGTGGAAGCTCACGCACAAACCCGTCATGATTTGGTCTAGTTTTCGCCGGATTTTGGCGACGCCACCACTTGGGTTTTGTTCTCCACCTTGCCCTCTTTCATTCCCGACCAGCCACCGGTACCGAGGAGGCCGTTTTGCGCCGATCAACCACCCAAAGTGCCGCTGCTTCACGAGCTCGATCCGTCATCACCGCCGCATGTGGGAGGTCACCACCGGCACCGTTGAACTCACATCGATGAGAAGTGTCTAGTCCGAGCTTCCCCACCGCCATTGGGTAAATTTCGGTCAACATGACCGTATGGGCATTTTGGTAATTTCGCGTATTGAGGTAATTTTGTAATTTTCAACTTTAAGGATATTTTGTAATCAGAATTGAGGATAAATTGGTAATTTTATGATGTTCAGGGTAAATTAGTAAATTATGAAATTGAGGGTAGTATAATTTTGGATTATATTAGTAAATTACGAATACGAGATTAATGCGGTACAACAGTTAACCCAGGAGATTACAGGTACAACAGTTAACCCAACATTTTTACATAGTTGGAGTTATTTGGGTCACGTGAGGTTGTTAGAGGCTATAGACTAATTATTTTCTTTTGGTTAATGTAATCATCCTATTTTGGAAATTATATTAGGGATGTGATATAAGAACTATAAAATGTGTGTATTATTGGATATGTTACTGGATGAGATTGGGTTGATGTAGTTTGATGTATAATACATTATTTGGGAGTGCTTATGTTGTAATTGCAGGTTTGGAAATGTTATATGTTTAGGGGAGGTTCTGCTGAAATTTCGGTAGAATCCTCATTAATATGATGATTTTTAAAGTTTGAGTTCAGTTTCTTAAGATAGGTTGCCTCTGGAAATGAGGCCGGTCGTCTCACAAGTATTGGTATGTCTTGGTATGGGAACATTTGAAATAATTAGTTTTCCGTAGTTTCTCAAATTGTCAAAAAGGATGAGTATGATTCTGTTGTCGTGATAAATTAATTATGGATATAGCACACCAAATGTGAAAATTCTGCATCGTAAACTTTAGCAATTACAGTCAGCTTACATTGAACTATTGTTAGGGAATTTTAATCCCAACCAAGATCTTACAAATAAAAAATATCAAATAAGTAATAAATAGATATAGGTAGAGAATAAAACCTATAACACAACACAAGAATTTATGTGGAAAACTCTTATACTGGAGAAAAATCACTACCGCTAAGGACGACAAGAGAAAAATTAACTATGTGAAAAATATTTACAATTACTCTAGTATTTTTCTCACACTCAAAACTCTAATAACATTCAATTTCTCAATGGACCTACGGTTACAGATATTAGCTATACTTTATAACTGATATTAACTATTTTTATAATAGTTGTATTTTACAGCTATGTATTTAATGTAGTAGATTTAGTTCCTAATTTTTAAGGATATAGCTGCATTTTTTTTTTTTTTGCTAAGGTCTAATGTATATAAAAACACTTAAAAGAAGATATAAAGGAAATAAAATATGAAATAGAACAATTAAAAATAGAGATAATACTTATACAGGCAAGTAAGAAAAAGAATGAAAAATTATAAAATCTGAATTTTTTAAAAATTCTAATATACATTTGTCACTGAAGTCACAACCAAGAAGTTATGATGAGTAGTTTATGAAGACTAAGTATCCAAAGATAATAAAAAAATACTGAAAACTTAAAAGAAGAATTTAAAGAGGAATTCGAGGAAGAAAGAGATAAAGGTAAAGAGAAAGTAGAAATTAATAAAGAAAGGTAAAGAGACTATTTTATGTATAATGTATCTAAAGATGATTGGAATGTAGAAATAAAAGATTAAACTATATTTACTGAAATCTTAATAGCAAGGTTTGTAGGAAATTTATACAGTTGATGGCAAAGACTGTCTAATAATGTAAAGGAACTAATCATGAATGCAATTAAATCAGGATTTCTAAGAAGCAAAGAACAAGAAATAGAAACAATAATTGAATATATATCTAATGAATTTTTAGGAGAAGTATGGACAGAAAATAGAGAACAAAAATTAAAAGATGAAAAATTAGGTAATAGATTAAAACTAATTAATATAAGTATATCTAATATATGTTGTGTAAAAGAATTCACTTGTGAGTTTAGTAAATATTATTATTTCCAATATTAACGTAATGAAGATGAAAGTATGTATCTTAATTTATATTATTGTAAATTACTACCTCCATGGAATACATATTTTATAAATGAATATGAAATATACAAAGCAATAAACCCTATGCCTAAAGTTCTAAACCATCAGTCCCAAGTACAATCAAGAAATAGAATATGAAGCCATCCATGCCATCAGCCTTAAAATTGTAACTAGTAGCTTCAATCTGGGAAGTGGGCCAAAGTAGTCTCAAAGAGTCTATCTTCAGTAGAGATTGGGCCAGTTATAGAAGAGCAGTTAGGATTACTGTCATAAAATCATTGGCATCAAATTTGTATGAAAGAGTGTATAAAGTCCTTATACAACAAAACAATTTTATAATTTCTACACCAAGTACAGGTGTCGGTAGATCTGGAGGGTTAGTCAACTTTGTCAGTGATATCGACAACCATCAAATTCCATGTAGACCCAATACAAGACACATAGCTTGTGAAAAAAATGGAACACCTGGTGTGCCTTTTAAAAAAGCAAAATCAATAATGTAATCTCTTTTCCTTTAGTCAAAAAGATGTATGCCTTATGTCGGCCATCAATAAGTGAAGGGATAAGACTTCATCGTGTGATCTTATCTCTTTAGATTTCTTTTAAATAGAAATATAATACGTATAAAACGGATCAGATTCCTTATATTATAAATCTTCTATAAATTAATGAAAGAGAGGAAAAACACCTTAGAACGTTGAGAATTTTTTTTTTTAATTCTAAGAACCTGTGGAATCCAATGTCTAAGTAAATACTCTCTCTCAAAATCATAAAACAACAATCATAAACACCAAAATCATAAGAACAAGAAAGGAAAACTACAACAAAAAAATCAACCAAACTTCAAATTCAATAGACGCACAATGATCCTACTTGCAGAGCTCAGTTTTTGCTGTTGTAGCCATGGTGGCGCTTGAGGCAGTTGGAGTATAGCTACAGGGAAAAAATGACCAGTCAAGTGGATAAGGAGCTAGGTCTAGAAAAAAACCAGGAGATTTGAAAAAAATTTGGTAATAATTCCTATATTATATTTGTTAGTAGAGGATGTTGTTGATTATATTTTATTGAGAAGGGGAATTATTTTGAATGGAAAAACCCAATAATATATTTAGCTCAATAGAAAATATAAATTTTGAAAATATAAATCAGTTAAGACAAATAGTAAATGAGTTAGATAATTAAATACAAACTTTATGTTGGATTTTAGATCCAGAAATATGGATAAAAGATTTGTAGACCATATACGGTTAATTATGGAAAGAAGAATATTAAAACATATAAAAGAAATCATAGAATTTAATATAAATATTTTCAGTATTGACTGATCAAGTATATCGATGGAAACCAGTAACATAAATTGAGTAGCTGATTCCGAATGAACAAAAGTGTCCTTTGTACTTCTAGTATAACAACTCATGTACTTGATCTATCAAGAATAGAAGAATATCATGAAAAAATTTGTAAAGAAATGAATATGACAAAGAAAAAATGGTTAAATGAAAAAAAAAATTATATATAATAATGAACAGCTAATGATAGGTTTTAAATGTAAAACATATTAATACACTAGTATGATATTTAGAGT
Source organism: Murraya koenigii (assembly GCA_025617385.1). Lineage (NCBI taxonomy): Eukaryota > Viridiplantae > Streptophyta > Magnoliopsida > Sapindales > Rutaceae > Murraya > Murraya koenigii. The sequence continues at coordinate 28,418,838 of CM046812.1, forward strand.
AAGAGATTTTATAACAAAAATAGAGTTAGAAGCAGTAATCAGTATAAATTTACCCATAAAAATAAAAATGAAAATTATACAACAAAAATAGAATGGGATAACTTTAAAAGTTTAATAATCCAAACCTTTGTAGAAGGAGACCTAGAAGAATTAATGGAATTGTTGAAAACTTTAGTATATTTAATATAAATAATTTCGTATAATTTATATTTATTAATTTGATTTTTAATTTTATCTGTAAAAAATGTTAGGCCGCAACAAGATAGTATGAGAGCCATAAAGCAATGAATCCTATATAACAAATAATAAATTCTCTGTATATGCTGAAAGTAGAGAATAAAACTGGAATAAAGAATTTAATTAAAGGAATTAAAGCAAGCAAAAATCAAATAAGAAATGCAGAATTAGACTTAATGCAAGAAGAAAAAGAAAGATTCAATACTAATACAAATGAAAATGAAACAATATTAGAAAAAAGAATAAAGTTTATAAACAAATTTATAGAACTTTTAGTATACTAGTATAAAAAAAGAAACGTTATGAATAATCACCAATAATTTCTAGTTCAACAAGCAATGGAAAGAACACAAGAATTATATTCATTTATAGATCATATATTTATTAGTTGGGAAAATAGAATAGATTTATATATATAATTTTTAAATCAAAAAATACAATTAGTAGAACAAGAAAGAACAAATTTAATAAACATGGAAATACAAATATATAAAAAATTCATAGATTTATATAAATTTGATAACTATCTATATCTATAAAAAGATATAGTAAAAATTTTAGAAAGAAAAAAAAAAGTAGATGTATATGAGATAATAGAAGAAATGATCATCCGTAATTCATAAAAACATCAAGGATCTTTGTGAACATATGTTCGTAAAAGACAAAATTGATGTAACATGCGGAGGCTGTGACACAGCAATCTCCGTATTCAAGTTGTCGTGATAAATTCATTTAGGATATAGCACATCAAATGTGAAAATTCTACTTGGTTAACCTTAGCATTTACAGTCAGCTTCCATTGAACTATGAACTTTGAAAGTAAAAGTTGAATGTGAAAATTCAAAAGCAAATAAAGCGGTTTCTCTTTTTTTTTTTTTTTTTTTGCTCTGTTGGGGTACGTCAACTTGGAAAAGATAATTGAATGTTTCAGACTTGAGGTGTAGTATCTGACATGGATCCTACATCATTGCAAAAGAAGTACTTCATGTTAAGAATAAGAAGCAAACCATTATAAGACAGTTAAATTACTGATATTGATGATGTGGCAAAGCTGTTAAGTTTGCTACTGTTAGCTTTGTGTATCAATTAGCATGCACTTAGTTTGTTAAGCAATTTCACACGTGTATTTGATGAATGAAAAAGATTCCAGATGTAAATATATAAAAGCCTTGTAATAAGATTTAGATTCATTAATGAGAAATAATTAAATTTGCTCGGATCAAATTCCCTCTTTCTCTGTAAATTTTCTCTCTATTTCTCAGTAACCAAACAGTCCAAATTAATTAAATAAACTTTGATTTGGTATCTGAGCCACTCACTCATGGCTTCCTCAAGCTTAAGCACAAATGCTTCCTCTTCAATTTTATCTTATAAATTCACAATACCGATCAAACTATACATTTTGGAAGTTGTAAATCCTCTCCTCTATCAAAGCAAATGAACTTGAAGGCCTTTTTAATGGATCACGATCTTGTCTAGATCAGTTTCTTTCTAATGAATTTGCAAGAATCAATGCTGCTTCTAGTGGATCACCAAGAGCCAATGCTATTACTCTGGAGAATCCTGCATATGCAGCTTGGAAAAAACAAGAGAAGCATTGTAGGCTCTCTGCAATACGTGTTGTTGACCAGACCTGATATAGCTTACTCTGTCAATGAACTTAAAGTCACTCTCGTTCAAGCTCCTATTCTATATTGTGACAATCAGAGTTCTGAAGCTTTGGCTAGTAATCCAAAATATCACTCACGCACTAAACATGTTGAACTGGATTTACATTTTGTTCGAGATCACATTGCTCAGCCGCAGCTCATTGTCAGTCACATCTCCAGTTCTGAGTAACTTGCAGATATTCTTACTAAACTTCTTTCATTTGATCATTTTGCTTATCTTCGTGCCAAGCTTAATGTCCTTCCCAGGCCATAAGCTTGAGGGGGACGTTAAGAATAAGAAGCAGACCGTTACAAGACAGTTGAATAACTGATATTGATGATGTGGCAAAGCAGTTAAGTTTGTTATTATTAGCTTTGTGTATCAATTAGCATGCAGTTAGTGTTGATGCAGTTTTTCTCGCGTGTCTTCAAACAGTGCTCTGAACCTCTGCTCGCGACTTCAAATAGTGTCTCGATCATTCAAACAGTGCCTCGAACATTCAACTAGCTCGAGACTATCTACAGTGTCCTCAGCTCGCGATTAGCTCGAGCTCGAGCTCGAGCAGGACTGTCTCCTTCTTCCTATTCCGCTGTCTTTTCCAGAACGGTGATCTCACAGACCTGTACTCACAGAAAACAGGGTCAGGGGTCGCCAGGCGTGTTCCGGCGAAAACCCTCCGATGCTCAAGTCAGTAATGTTCTTTTTGGTATCTCCTTTAGTGAAGGAGACCGGAAAGATGAAAGGGATATTTTTCCGCCCTCCCTTTTTGAATAGATTCAGAAAATCAAAGTAAGAGAAGTCAGAATAGGAAGAACCTGTGAATGAATTTTTCCAACTCTTTGTGAATCAGAATTGCCAACCCTTGTAACGTCCCCCTTCGTTTTCTTTTATACTCCATTTTTCCCGCTCTTTTCATTTCCAGGCTGTCCACTCCCATGTTGGTGGTGTCTGGGTCCCTCTGACAGCCGGGATTGGTGTAATATTCCCTAGGGATGCGCGGCTGTCCCCTTAACCCGATTCACGTGGCCAGATCACCATGTCGGGCATGTGCGCTAGGAATGATGACACCTTGGGGGCATGTGCCCGCCATCGGCAACAGTATCACCACCATACCATGTGGGGCCCTGGTCAGACATTAAAAGGTGTGCCAGGATTATGAGAAAACGGGTCGAGCTGCCCTGGGCCGGGTCTCGTCTAGTCGTGCTCATGGACTTAACCTCTGCGAGCAGGAAAAGTGTGCTCGGTTCTCGACCTTGACCATTTTTGACCTGGGGAGACAACCTCGAGAGGCAAAGGAGTGCTCGGAGCTCGACCATGACTAGCTTTGACTGAACCCGATGACCTCGAGCAGATTAGAGAGCTCGGAGCTCGAACGGCTATGAATCCCTGACCTCGACCAGCTTTTATGAGATCGTCCTGGTGAGGTCGGGACTTATGCTCGAGCTAGGCTATTCTCGGGGTGTTTTTTATTCGAGCTGAAAGGGCCTCGAGGGGGCCTGCCCGATATTACCCAAACACCAGTCCCCCAGTTTCTAGTCTTTTGAGTGAAGCGAGATAAGACAGGAAACTCAGTAATAATGGGTGAATTCGCGGCCTTTTACGTTTCCCCACGTTTCCCAGTTGTCTCCCACTTCAATCACTTCGCATTTAAGACGGGACACGTGGGTTGATCCCAGCCGTGCATTTAAAATTCGAAGGAACATTACCCGAAAGGTCGTGTCCCTCGAAACGCACGCCGCCAGTTGAAGGGATGCGTCTTCCTCTTTAAAAAACCCCAACTTCTTCATTGTTCTCTCTGTTTGCTCACTTTTCGTTCAGACTCAGAATTAATCTGCCCTCCGCCGTTAACTTGTCTTCTTCTCTCTGTCAAGGTGATTTCCGGCCAACCACTCTTCCTTTCGCGTTCAGGTACAAGCCACTCTTCCATTTTCTGCAGCCCACTGCTTTCTTACCTCGTGAACTCCGTTAATTTATTTCCTTAGGAAAAGAAAATGTCAAATCTCCAACAGTCCGTAGGATGTTGTCGGAGGATTCGTCCTCTTCTAGTGAGGCACAACCCTTAGTATAATCCCCGTGAGGGATTCTAGTCCAAAGAGGGAATTACCCGTGGCCGAGACCCAGCCGCATCAAAGGGCAAGGGCCAGTCAAAGGTCTGAGCGTGGGGAATACCCCATTGATCACCTGAGATGTGAAACCACCCAATTGGATTTGAATAGACTTAGGGTACTTACGATATACCCGATGTAGTTTTAGGTTTCGGCGGTGAGATCCCGTCCCCAAGGATACACGACCTTCCACTTAGAGTGTTTCAATGGGGGTTAGCCGCCTCCAAACTTTACTTTGCCCGGGTTTTGTCCGGGTTCTGTCCGCCCCGGACAATTGAACCCGAATGGGTGGAGGGTCCTTTCCGGACTCTTTGTGTTGTGGAAGCGCCGTGATCCGGGTGAGCCCTCGTAGGGAAATCGGACACCTTTACCAGCTGAAGTGCAGCTCAAGGATGTCTGGTTGGTATTACTTACCTCCAACTGAAGGGTAAAAGCCCATCACCGATCTCCCAACTTCCGTGGCAACCGGAAGAGCAAATTCTTCTTCGCTGGGGAGAGTGGGGCAAGTCGCACTCGTAGCAGTGGAGTCCCTCCAGATCCCGTGGCACTTTTGCACTCCGTGTCATTTATCTGTCTTGTGGATTTTACTTTTAGTTTTCCTGCCGCGTCTGTTCTCATTACTTTGCTTTGGTTGTTTTTTGCAGTCTCTTGGGGTGCCTCTTACTCGATCGGGGCCAGCTTCGAGCAAACGTGCAGACCGTTCTTGCAAACACGAGCTCGTGCAAGGAGCTGCTAACACCCCAAAACTTTTTGGAATCCAGCTTAGTGCCGAGTGAAGACATGAGCAGCAGAATGCGCGAGATGTTACATAGGCGTGTGGGGACGACTGAAGGTGCGAGCACTTCAAAGAGGCCACGAGCAGAAACGGGTGCTCCTCCTCCATCTACTCGAGCTTCTTCTTCTGCTCAGCAGGTCGAGCGAGCAGAAGAGGGTCCTCCACGCAGACGGCAAAGGACCGTTGGTCCAGCTCGCCCATGAACCGGCAATGTGCAGGAGCAAAGTCAGCCTGGCCGTTCCGAGCCTTACTTGAGGACCTACAATGAGGAGTTGAGCAGCAGATTCTTGGATGAGATAGAATCCTTTAATTCTGACGAGCTGTCTAGTGCCTTCCAGCGACTCTCCTCCCAAGCTTTGGCAGCCGCGACTAGGCTTAATAAGATGACTCAAGGTTCCCAGGAAGAACTTCAAGCAAAGGTTCAGAGCTTGGAGCAGGTGCTCGAGCGAGTCAAGGAGGAAAATCAAAAGCTTCGGACGAGAACTTAAATCTTGCGAGAAGACAAGCAGTGGCCGACTCCAAGGCCTCTGAGCTTCAGAGGGAGCTGACTGACACCCACAATGAATTGGAGCATGCTCGAAAGGATCTGGACACTCAGAAGTCTTACTACGAGCAGCTCATTGAGGGGGAAACTGCTCGTCTTCAAGGGCAAATTGACACTTTAAAGGTCCAGCTTGCCATTGAGTACAACAATGGGGCGGATTCCAGTTACGACTGCCTCATGTATGCTTTTGGCAAGGCATACCCCGAGGCCGACATGACCAAGGTTGAAGGGTATGTAGCTGAATACATGAGCACTCATGAAGCTACTCCGTCCGAGCCCCAAACTGTTGTCAGAGAGCTCGATCCCTCTTCTGCCAATGCCCCTCCTCGCCGACGCCCTGCCGATGTCCCTCTCATCGCCTCCTCCTCGCTGATGCCGTCCTTCCTCCTCGCTGCACGACAACGCTCACTCCCGCTGCATGATAAATTTTTTTTTTTTTTTTACATTTCATGTACTTGCAATCATTCAATGAATAAAAAACATACGTTTTAGCAACAATCATATGTACAAGCTTGTTGGGGCTCTTCTTCTTTTATTTTTTGCCCAAGTATGATGTTGTTCAACTTATGCATGGTAGAGCTTCGCTTTGAATTGGGCTAAAAGCCTTATGTTTATTTTGCGAGCTCATTTAACTTGCTCGAGCCTACATTTGGCTCTTGCTAGACACCGTCCCGCCTAGAGCTTAGGCTTAGGGAATTTTGGCCTTAGCATTATTTGTGAATTGCTTCTGCTCGGGCCTACAATTGACCCAAGCTTCTTCTTGTGATACTCCCGCCGGCCTACAATTGACCCAATCATGGCACCGTCCTCCGGGACTTCCGCCAAGGTGCTCTTCTCGATCTTCTGCTCGGCCTCGCAATCGACCCAAGCTTCTCTCATGTTACTCCACTGGGCCCCGATTTGACCCAAGCATGGCAACCGTCCCACTGGGACTTCGGCCTAGGAGCTCTTCTCGATCTTCCGCTAGGCCCGCAATCGACCCAAGCTTCTTCGCCGATACTCCTGCTCGGCCTCGCAATTGACCCAAGCATGGCAACCGTCTCACTGGACTTCCGCCAAGGAGCTCTTCTTGATTTTTCGCTCAGCCCGCAATCGACCCAAGCATCTTCTTGTTATACTCCCGCCGGGCCCGCAATTGACCCAAGCTTGGCACCGTCCCGCCTAAGACTTAGGCTTTAGGGACTTTAGTCGAGGAGTTCTTCTCGATCTTCTTCCGCTCGGGCCTTTAATCGACCCAAGCTGCCTTCTTGTTATACTCCGCCAGCCCGCAATTGACTCAAGCTTGGCAACCGTCCCGCCTAAGACTTAGGCTTTGGGACTTCCGCCGAGGAGTTCTTCTCGAGCTTCCGCTCGGACCGCAATCGACCCAAGCTTCTTCTGCTGATACTCCCGCCGGGCTCGCCATCGACCCAAGCTCTTCATCAGAACTCCCGCCTGCCTCGCAATTCACCCAAGCGAGGCACCGTCTCGCTGGGACTTCGCCAAGGAGTTCTTCTCGAACTTCCGGTCTTCATCTTGAACTTACATTATGAATGCTTTTCTTATTCTCATATACATTTACACTTTTACACATCCCATTTTGGAAGAAATCTTACATTAACACTTTACAATACAAGGAGACTTCATCGGAAATACTTCCTCGTGAGTTATGCGCTCCACTGCCTCGACCTCTCGTCCGTCTGGATGAGCTAGCTGCAGATGCTCCTGGTCCCGCTAACCGAGTGACTCGATAAGTGGCCTTCCTAATTTGGTCCTAGTACACCTTGCCTTGGGTCCTTCGTGCTCGGTTGACTTTCCTCAAGATCCAATCACCCACTCTGAACCCAGCGAACGTGTACATTTTGGTTAGTAATAACGAGCCACTCTTCGTTGATATTCCGAGATCTTAAGCAGCCTACCCTTCTCTCTTCTCTTCCAAAGAAGTCCAGCCCCGCACACATCCGCTCGTTGTTTTGCTCCTCGTCAAGTGCTCCGTCCTGGATGTCCCCATTCCTATCTCACTGGAACCACCGCTTGCGCTCCAAACGCCAAGGAGAATGGGGTCTCTCCAGCGGCCGCTTGCAGTGTGGTTCTCAGAAGCCCACAAGACACCAGTGCAGCTCGTCCACCTGTGCTCCTTTTGCTCGCCCAGCCTTGTCTTCGTGAGGCGTTTTATAGTTTTATTCGCGGCCTCTACTTGCCCATTGGCCTATGGATGTGAGGAGAGCAAAACTTCACTCTATCCCCAGATTCCGACGTAAGTCTCCGAACTCGCCATTATCAAACCGCCTCCCATTATCGAGTGACTAACGCACGAGGAATCCCATACCGCAAATCACATTCTTCCAAATGAAGTCGCTGGTTTTACCTTCCGTGACGCCGCTCAAGGCTCCCACTTCGACCCATTTGGTGAAATAATCAATCGCGACTACGGCATGGGTGGCGTGATGCTTTCCTTCTAAGAAGTGGTCCAATCAAATCAATTCCCATCGAGCAAACGACCATGGCGAATTCATCACCGTAAGGTTTTCCTGAGGTCGAGTTAGTGGTTAGCAAAGCTCCGCAACTCTTGCAGCTTCTTGTCTTCTCCCGAGCATCCCGATGCATGCGAGGCCAAAATATCCTTGCCTCAAGGCCTCGAAAGCCAAGGACCTCGCGCCATAATGATTTCCACAGATTCCTCGTGTATCTCCTGAGGACATAATCAGCCTCCTCTGGTCTAAGCACCGCAGCAAGTGGGAGAGTGTACCTCGCTCATATAAGACCCCATCGATGAGAGTGTACCCGGCTGCCTTGCACCTCAACTTCCTTGCTCGCTTCTTATCTGACCAAGACCGTCCCTTCCTCGAGGTAAGAAACGATCGGCTCCATCCGTGTGTTGCTCGTCGACAGGCTCATCACCTCGTCCTCCCGCCGATGCTCGAGCAGTGTCTTCATTTCCAAGGGATAGACTTTGGGAATTGGGGTCCGACGCTGCTGCCATGCGAGCTATCATATCCGCTCGAAAATTCTTCCCCTCGATCTGCTCCACCTCGACGACTCGAAATTCCCATTAACCGCTTTACCTTCCGAGGTAAGCGCCCATCTTCTCCCTTTGCTCGAAAACTCTCGTCGAGGTGATTCATTACCAACCGCGAGTCCTGCTCAAGCTTTACCTCCTCCGCTTTACTACCGAGGCGAGCTTCACTCCGCTATTACGCCTTCAGACTCGACCGATTGTTGGTTACTTCAACTCTAATCTCACAACAGATTGCATCTCTCGCCTCTTCCGGACTTAGGAGCACAACTCCGCCTCCCGCCTCCCCGACTTCCACAGGATCCATCTATCGTGACTATCCGTGTGTTGGTCGAGGCCCTGGAACCTCGCGTGGGCTCGCTCTCCGCCTCCTCATCCTCGCTGCACTCGACCACGAAGTCGCCTAATGACCGTGCTTTTATCACGCTCGGGGTCGGTAATTAGCGTCAAACCCACTTAACTCCACCGACCATTTCACCAACCTTCCGAAGTCTCCGTGCTTATACAAAGTTTGCCTCAAGAGGTCGGTCGACCGAACCACCACCGAATGTGCTCGAAAATAAGGCCTCAGCTTTCGGTCACGTGACCGAGGCCAGTGCCCATTTCTCCATCGGGGATACCGGCTCTCGCCTCCAAGAAAGCTCGCCGTGTAATAAACATGGCATCTGCACTCGACTCCTCCCTTACCGAGATCGAGCTCGCTGCCCATCGGGACACGGCCAAGTATAGAACAAGACTTCTCCCGCTCGAGGTGTCGATAAGAACTGGGCTTTCAACAGATATTCTTTCATCGCTGGAACGCCACCGCGATTCAAGCGTCCACTTTGTCTTCTCGCCTTCTTCATTTCCGGAAGAAGACTCCAGATTTATCCGTGGCTCCTGGATACTGAACCCGTTGAGGGATGCCAGCTACGGCCGACTCAGATCTCCTCGAGGCTACGAGGGACCCCATTTCCACCACCGCTCTTATCTTCTCCTGGATTGGCCTCGATCCCCGCTGACTCACCATGAAGCTCTAAGAATTTTCCCGAACCCACTCCAAAGGCACATTTCTCCGGGTTTAGCTTCATCCGAGACTTTCTTAAGAGTGCGAGGTCTCCTCTAGTGCCTTACATGCTCCTCCGCATCTCGTAGACTCGGTGATCATGTCATCTACATATACCTCCATTGTCCGACCGATCAATGGCTCAAGACCTTGTTCACTAGCCTTCGATATATTGCCTCGCGTTCTTTAGACCGAAGGCATGACCTTGTAGCAAGACATACCTCGATTAGTGATGAAAGTCGTGCACTCCTCGTCCGATCGGTGCATGGAATTTGGTTATATCCAGAGAATGCATCCATGAAACTAAGCGACCCGTGCCTCACCGAGAATCCACCAGTTGGTCTATCTTCAGTAGTGAAAAGCTATCTTTTGGGCAGGCCTTATTCACATCTATGAAGTCAACACACATTATCCATTTTCCACTTGCCTTCTTCACCAGCACCACATTCGAGATCCATTCGGGTAAGATACCTCCCAGATGAATCCCGCTTCAGCAGCTTTTCAACCTCGCAGTTGATGGCTTCAGATCTCTCCCGGTCGACGATCTCCTCTTCTCGCCTCACCGGCCTAGCATCTCTCCGTGATCGCCACCTGTGACACGCCACTCGGGTCGATCCTGGCATCCTCGATGCTCCATGCGAACACATCTCGCATGTGCTCGCAGACACTCCACCAATTTTTCCTTCAACGGCTCGCAAGGCCCGAGCCGATTCGGATTTTCTTCTCGACTCGCCTGCCTCACCTCGACCTCCTCCAACTTCTCAGCTGGCTCTTGCCTTCCGTTCCTCGATTCTCCCCTCGTGTCCAGCGAGGTAATCAGATAGTTTCTTGGCGCCTACGGCATAGTAGCTCCTCGCCACCCTTTGGCTGCCTTTCTCGACCCCTACAACCCCATTTACTCGATACTTTAGGGCCAAGTAATGGGTGGATAGCACACATTGGCTGATCCTCATGAACGGCCTCCCTAGAATCACCTGGTACGGGCTGGCTTCATCTACCACCACGAAATCCAGCATCATGTTCTTCTCGAAAGGCTTTGAGCCCATGGTTACTGCCAGTTTGATGATTCCCAGAGGTATTAGCTTCCCTCCCCCGAATTCTTTCAAGGAAGTGCTCGTCTGTTCGAGGCTCGCACCTGTTATTCCCAAATCCTCGAGTGTGGATTTGAAGAGAATATCCATCGAGCTCCTCGAGTCAACCAGTATTCGATCAACTTCCTTGTTTGCTACGCTGGCTTTTACCACCAGAGCATCCTCGTGAGGGTACAGCACCCCCTCCTTGTCTTCATCCATCCACATGATTGGCACCTGTCGAATCTTGGCTTCTTGGCAGCAGGAGCAATGAACAAGACTTCTCACGGCCATGCAGGCATATCCGCAGTAGTTTTTCCGAGCCCTGTTTGAACTTCCCGCCATCGTGGGCCCTCCCGAGATTACCCTCGTGGACGGTGGTTCCGTGGTCTCATTTTGTAAGTCCTGGCCATCTTCTTCGGATCGCTGCTCAACCACCGGTGCCCTCTTCAACAAACTCATCCAGTACCGATTCCCAACCGGATCCTCCACCGGTTTTTCAAATCACCATGACTCGATGCGGAGTGGCCGTGGTCACCATGGAAACGGCAGAACCGCCTTGCTCCGCTTATAGCTAGCTTGGCCATCTGCAGTCTGAGGGCTCAGCAGTCCTCACTCCTCAACCACTTAAAGTATCTCTTCAGAGATACCTTCAACCTTGTGTATCGCTTCATAGCTGGGTTCCGCTCCACCATTCAGTATCGCCTCATCCTCGGGAAACTTCTGCTAGGGTGGCAATGGGCGATCCGCCTCGGCTGTGGTTCATCTCAGTGCTCGGTGGTTGATCATGGGATGCGTGGCTATCATGACGCTCAGTATTCTCTCGTAATCCCGCCTGGGACCCGCGAGATGGCAAGGGACCATCCATGCGTGGGAGCTCTCGTAAGTGGTCAGATAGGTAACCCTGGTCCCTCGTCGCCTTGAGCTTGTGTCCCTGGCAGGACCCCTTTCTCCTTCCTCCTCGCTCCATTGACCTACTCATTCCTCGCCTATGGCTTTTTCTTCTTCAATCACCCTATCCAATTTTACCCGCTCATACGCATCCGAATACGAACGGATCGAAGGACTCCGCAGTTATACCATGGTCTCCCCATCCGAATACCATCCTTCAATCCTCTCGTGAGCTCGTGGATGGTTAAACACACCAAGATCTAGAACCGATCTATAGTATCTTTTGATAAACTCCTCGAGGGACTCTCCATCCCTCTGCCTTACTTCTAACAGCTCCATCATGTCATCCTCAGGGGTCAATGCGCCCGAATTGCTCTGCGAACTCCTCGCACATCTGCTCAAAGCTCAAGATGCTTCCCGTGGAGTCTCACTGTACCATTCTCTCGCTCTTCCCTCCAGGGTGAGTGGAAGGCCCAGCATCTCCGAGCCGCCGACAATCCTTGCACCCTGCCATGTCGCTGAACCGTTCTATGTGCATTAATGGATCACTTTTCCCCGAGAACTTCGAGATCTGGGAAGCTGAAGTCACGTGGATCGTGACACCCATGATCTCCGCGAGAGTGGAGATTCATTATCCAAAGATTATTCGCCACTGGGCTCTTTCCGCTCTCCCGAGGTCTTCCACAACTTGTGCTAATCACAGCACCTCCCCTCCAACTCCTCCGCACGGAGGTTGAGGTCATGATCCTCGCAAATGCCGACGAGATCCCCTTCCTCCATGTTTGTTTCTTCCTCACCGCAACATTTGGTGCCCTAGGTCTGGGCTTCATCTCCCACATTTTCCCGAGCATGAGCATTCCTCTACTGGACTCGGACATCATTACATGCTTTTCTCTGTCTCTCCCTGAGTTCTTGCAATAGGGAAGTCAGAGTCTCCATCTGTTTCTCCATCCGATCCATTCTTTCCTGGATCTCCCTATTCTGGGCCTCATTGGCCACTTCTCTCAAAGTTATCGATTCTTCGGACTTACTCCTCTTCTACTGTTTCCCTCATCGTTACGCTGTGTATCTTGAATGTATTAGGAAATCAGGCTTTTTGTGCCGATCCCCACAGACGACGCCAAAAGATGTTGATGCAGTTTTTCTCGCGTGTCTTCAAACAGTGCTTTAAACCTTCTGCTCGCAACTTCAAATAGTGCCTCGATCATTCAAACAGTGCCTCGAACATTCAACTAGCTCAAGACTATCTACAGTGTCCTCACTCGCGATTAGCTCGAGCTCGAGCAGGATCTGTCTCCTTCTTCCTGCTTCACTGTCTTTTCCGAATCGGTGATCTCACGACACTGCACTCACGTAAAATAGGGTCAGGGGTCGCCGGGCGTGTTCCGGCGAAAACCCTCCGACGCTCAAGTCAGTAATCGGGTTGTTCTTTTTGGTATCTCCTTTAGTGAAGGAGACCGGAAAGATGAAAGGGATATTTTTCCGCCCTCCCTTTTTGAATAGATATGGTTTTTTCAGAAAATCAAAGTAAGAGAAGTCAGAATAGGAGATGTTGATGCAGTTATTCTCGCGTGTCTTCAAACAGTGCTCGAACCTCTCGCTCACGACTTTAAATAGTGTCTCGATCATTCAAACAAGTGCCTCGAACATTCAACTAGCTCGAGACTATCTACAGTGTCCTCAGCTCGCGATTAGCTCGAGCTCGAGCTCGAGCAGGACTGTCTCCTTCTTCCTATTCCGCTGTCTTTTCCGAATCGGTGATCTCGCTGCACTGTACTCACGTAAAACAGGTCGGGGTCGCCAGGCGTGTTCCAGCGAAACCCTCCGACGCCAAGTCGAGAATCGGGTTGTTCTTTTTGGTATCTCCTTTAGTGAAGGAGACCGGAAAGATGAAAGGGATATTTTTCCGCCCTCCCTTTTTGAATAGATATGGTTTTTTCAGAAAATCAAAGTAAGAGAAGTCAGAATAGGAGTTGTTGATGCAGTTTTTCTCGCGTGTCTTCAAACAGTGCTCTGAACCTTCTGCTCGCGACTTCAAATAGTGCCTCGATCATTCAAACAGTGCCTCGAACATTCAACTAGCTCGAGACTATCTACAGTGTCCTCAGCTCGCGATTAGCTCGAGCTCGAGCAGGACTGTCTCCTTCTTCCTATTCTCGCTGTCTTTTCCAGAACGGTGATCTCACAGACCTGTACTCACAGAAAACAGGGTCAGGGGTCGCCAGCGTGTTCCGGCGAAAACCCTCCGATGCTCAAGTCAGTAATGTTCTTTTTGGTATCTCCTTTAGTGAAGGAGACCGGAAAGATGAAAGGGATATTTTTCCGCCCTCCCTTTTTGAATAGATTCAGAAAATCAAAGTAAGAGAAGTCAGAATAGGAAGAACCTGTGAATGAATTTTTCCAACTCTTTGTGAATCAGAATTGCCAACCCTTGTAACGTCCCCCTTCGTTTTCTTTTATACTCCATTTTTCCCGCTCTTTTCATTTCCAGGCTGTCCACTCCCATGTTGGTGGTGTCTGGGTCCCTCTGACAGCCGGGATTGGTGTAATATTCCCTAGGGATGCGCGGCTGTCCCCTTAACCCGATTCACGTGGCCAGATCACCATGTCGGGCATGTGCGCTAGGAATGATGACACCTTGGGGGCATGTGCCCGCCATCGGCAACAGTATCACCACCATACCATGTGGGGCCCTGGTCAGACATTAAAAGGTGTGCCAGGATTATGAGAAAACGGGTCGAGCTGCCCTGGGCCGGGTCTCGTCTAGTCGTGCTCATGGACTTAACCTCTGCGAGCAGGAAAAGTGTGCTCGGTTCTCGACCTTGACCATTTTTGACCTGGGGAGACAACCTCGAGAGGCAAAGGAGTGCTCGGAGCTCGACCATGACTAGCTTTGACTGAACCCGATGACCTCGAGCAGATTAGAGAGCTCGGAGCTCGAACGGCTATGAATCCTTGACCTCGACCAGCTTTTATGAGATCGTCCTGGTGAGGTCGGGACTTCTGCTCGAGCTAGGCTATTCTCGGGGTGTTTTTTATTCGAGCTGGAAGGGCCTCGAGGGGGCCTGCCCGATATTACCCAAACAGTTAGTTTGTTAATTAATTTCACACGTGTATTTGATGAACGAAGAAGATTCCAGATGTAAATATGTAAAGCCTTGTAATCAGATTCAAATTCATTAATGAGATCCAGTTAATTTTGTTAAGATAAAATTCCCTCTTTCTTTGCAAATTTTCTCTCTATTTATCAGTAACCAAATAGTGCAAATTAACTAAATAAACTTTGATTCTTCAAATGGATAAAAGATTGCTGTCTATGTGGCTAAACACTAATTCAATTGGATCACCACTTGATTAATAAATGGTCTTACGTTGGCATTAGTTAATGTCAAAGTCCCCTTTTAACCTTGGATTTTTTTTTCCCTCTTTTTTCCCAAAAGTGCAGAGATTGGGGCAAATCAATTTTCTAGCCCGTACCTATCTCAAGACTCGAACTCGGGTTATCAACCAAATAAATCTGCTTAAAAATCAAGCGCTCTTGGCCAACCTTGGATCATTAACATCAGTCTTTCTTATCTCCTGTGGCAATAAACATGGAACTAACCCATTCGCGTAATGTGAGTATTGTTTCCATTATATTCTCAACTGATTCCGAAATTGCATGATATCCTGTAAAGGTTGGCAAAAGTCTGGCCGGGTCTAGGTACGTGAAAACTCAGGTATGTTAATATATATAAAATTTAAAATTTAAGCCTGGATTTTATATATATATAATTTAAATTTTTATATTTATGAAAATATTTTATAATTTTAAATTTATTTTAATAAAATTAAACATGAAATATGAACTTTAAATTTTTAAATATATTGAATAAATATATCAAAAATGTAATTATTTAAAATAAAATATTTTTTATAATATTTTTTTCATAAAATTCGAATTTCGGATTTCTCAAGTGATACCCGGACTCGACCCAGAGATTGTTTAGACCGGATAATACCCGACTCGCATCACCCAGGTTCGGGTATTATCCCTATAGGAAATGATACTAATGCTGTACACATCGCTCAATCTTTTCTATCAATCTATTTATTGTATAATACCTGCAAGTGAAAAAAATACAGGATTTGAAGCAAGCATGCAATAGATGATGGTTTCATCAATAAGATTTTCAACTTGCTGATAGGTAATTTTTCAGTTTAGAAAGGAAAATCAGAGAAGCAGAGGAAGAATATAATTTGATGGTAACAATGAATTCAAAAAAGCTTAAAAATGTGGTCTCAATCTTACTAGGACAAAAAATCTTCAATCTCATTTTAGCATCTTCTGATGAAAGTCCCTGACTCGTTGTTCTTAATTAGTTGTTCGTAAACTTCATTTGATGCAAATGCAAAAGACAAAAATAAACTCTGAAAAATTTGGCCCTCCAAAGGAGACATTCAGTACAGAGACGACTGCCAAAATTGTACAAGGGAGACGGGTGTGTGATTTTCATAAGGTGCCATATATTCTCAAAATTGCTCTTGTGCATATAATTGTTGATTTTGTTAAAAATCTGAAGAGAACCAAATTTAGATATTTCGAAGAAATCAATTAGCACAATTTCTTGAAGAAGAAACAATGTAGATTACAGTTTAAATTTGAACTAAAATGAAATGAGAAGAAGAACAACACAGAAGAGAAAAAGGGAATTTAGAATGAATATATTGAATTGATCAGCGCAACTGCAAGTTTGACTTGGATTCTTTTATATCGGCGGACAGCCTGCTTTCCTCAAGTGACATTCCACTAATTTTAATTAGCAAATGGACTCTCCAATAACATTATTAATATGATGGTGCTTCCACTTTCAATTATATAATGCAACTATTCCAGTAAAATAATTGTACTCATGAGTGGACCGATTTAGAATTCACCGAAAACATTCACAATAGAT
Source organism: Murraya koenigii (assembly GCA_025617385.1). Classification (NCBI taxonomy): domain Eukaryota; kingdom Viridiplantae; phylum Streptophyta; class Magnoliopsida; order Sapindales; family Rutaceae; genus Murraya; species Murraya koenigii. The sequence continues at coordinate 28,435,087 of CM046812.1, forward strand.
TTCAAATTTCTCCAGCTATAAGTACTTGAGGCTTGAAATTAATTAAAAAAAAAAAGTTTATACCCTAAAGAATATAACACATATTCACGAAAGAAAGAAGCACATTAACGATACTCAACAACCAAAACACTATCAAAAGCCTAATTCAGTGATTTTCAAACAGTTTTACTTAATTAGTTATAACTCAAGTTTAAATATTGAAAAGAGTAGGAGATTTAGAAATTAATTAGCGCTTTAACCACACCACTTTTTATATCGGAATTAAAATTTAAAATACTAACATGGGATTGTTATAAGATTTTTCTTATAATTAAAACAAGACCTAGCCGCTTGAGGATCCTCAGTAGCGACACATGGAGCTTGACCTTGTTGATTTTCAAGGGGGTGGGGGCAGCGGCCGCCGCCACTGCCGAATTTTATGCTGGTTTTGAATCTACTCCTTCAATCTTTGATAGTCGCCAGCCGATCTTGTGCACAACTTTAAAAGTAGCTAGCAATGCAAGAATTGTTAAGATCATAGCCATATTGCGAACTTATTAGACAACGCCATGATTTGATTTAATTTAACATAGTCATTTTAACCAACATTACATGTGGAGTTTTTTCTTTTTAACCAAAATGTTTAATTACCACATCTATTCATTTATCCATTTGTTCTCACCCACATGTGTTGTTTGATATTTTATCTCACATTTAGAAAGGAAATTGATTGAAGAAGAAATCAGAGTAATATCGAGGAAACTACTAAGACCAGATAGTTATAAGGTGAGCTCAAACAGAGCACTTTAACCAAGTAGTTATTTGATTAGCTCGAATACATTATTTCGATCAAGAGCTTATCTGTGACCTCGACCAGGTGGTTATCTAGTGATCTTGAGTAGATAATCTCGGCCAAGGGGTAGGTCTAGAAACTTGGAACATATTAGCTCGATCAGATAGGTTTCGAGGTGGCATTTAACCAATTCGCTAGAAAACAAGATTCAGTTAAACCTCATTTATTCACTCCTAGAAATCCGGGCACGAGGCTAGCCCACTAGCAGTTATCTAACCTACCCACTACATTTATGTGCATATATAAGGGGAAAAATTTAGGATGATAGGGGGAACATCATTATTATTATGATGATGATGATGATGATGATTTTGACCATGGGCATTAAGAGAAGGATCACTTCTAAGGGATCGGAGACATTCTTCCTCTCAAAAGAAAGAAATATTTTCTGGTTAGAGCAAGAAGGAAATATGAATGAAGCGGCATGAGAAATGACATAAGTTTACCCATACTTGATTACTGACTTTGGCGTTAGATGGTTCATGCCGAAAAAAATTTCTGACACCTCTGATCATCTTTTATGATTTCTAATGATTATCATCAGTCTGCTAGTGGTTACAGGCCACCACAGTGACTGGCAAGCCACTTCTCGAATAAAAAAATATAATGATGATGCTAAAGTCACGAGATCTGCTCGAAGGAGAAGCGACCGGATTTTTGGCATCAACACAAATTAATACTTAATATAATTGCTATAAAATTCAAACGACTCTTTAATTAAAAGGTAGATACATTAATTTTAACTTTATTCTTGAACTTAAAAGAACTTAAAAGATTTGAATTTTCCAACACATGTATGAGAGTATTTGTCTCTTGATTTCTTTTCTAGTTATAATGCAACCCCAGCCTTTTCCTCTTTCAATTAAAATTTTCTTTCTCATTAAGCCAATGGTTTCCAACATACCCTTACACAATATACATTTCTCTCACAAATAATTTGATTTCTTGTCTTTTCTCTGGAATTTTTCATTTATTTCTTGTATATGGATTTTGAAGAATGAAGCTAATTAAATTACTAATAGTAATATTCCTACTAAAAAATTATTTCTCGTGGGTATTCAAATATTTACGATCAATGTAAACTTATATTTATTTCCGATTGATAAATGTGAACTTATATTTATGAACAAATTGATTCTAAAAATTATTTTCAAAAAACTTTTACCCCATCATTCCATGCTTTTCAGAGCATATATATCAAACTCAAATATTAATTATGGATGCTATATAGCTAAATGAATGAAAATTTCCTAATAATTTTGTAATATAACATTTATATTTAAGATAAAATCATAAAAGTAAGCTTTTTAATATGGAACCATAAACTGTGCTTTTATTATAATATTGTGAAGCTAGCCTCAAGTGTATTTGGCTAGCTGGGGAGATTAGAGATCAACAATCATATGTACAAGTGAAGTTTTCAGGAATTGGCCCCTTATGAAAATCACACCATCTATCTCCATCGTACAATCTTTGGCAGTCATCTCTGCACATATTATCTCCTTTGCAGGGCCAAGTTTTTTTGCAAGTTTTATTGTCGTTGCGTTTTGCTTCAGCTGCTTCATGTCTCATGGTTTCTTCTGTTTTTCCCATGTTATCAAGTTTTTTGAAAGGAAAAAATTACTAGAGAAAGACTTACCAGATACAAGGAGAATGAATGCAAGGAAGAAGCAAATAGCCATCATCAACTTTGCCATCTTGTGAAAGATTAATTAAGTTGTTTATATTGTTCCAAATAGGCTTTTGGGAAACTGATTTTTGATTGATTTGTTATATCATGCTATATATATATAGCATGATATAATTTAAGCATATATTCAATTTCATCTAAAACTGTAGGGCAAGTATTGGTATGTCTAGTATGGGAGCATTTAAAATAATTAGTTTTCCGCAGTTTCTCAAATTGTCAAAAAAGATGAGTATGATTCGGTTGTCGTGATAAATTAATTGTGGATATAGCACACCAAATGTGAAAATTCTGCATCGTAAACTTTAGCAATTACAGTCAGCTTACATTGAACTATTGTTAGGGAGTTTTAATCCCACCCAAGATCTTACAAAAAGAAAATATCAAATAAGTAATAAATAGATATAGGTAGAGAATAAAACCTATAACACAACACAAGAATTTATGTGGAAAACTCTTATATTAGAGAAAAATCACTACCACTAAGGACGACAAGAGAAAATTAACTATGTGAAAAATATTTACAATTACTCTTGTATTTTTCTCACACTCAAAACTCTAATAACATTCAATTTCTCAATGGACCTACTGTTACAGATATTAGCTGTACTTTATAGCTGATATTGACTACTTTTATAATAGTTGTATTTTACAGCTATGTATTGAATGTAGGAGATGTAGTTCCTAATTTTCAAGGATACTAGATTGAATATCCTAGCTGCATTTTTTTTTTTTTTTGCTAAGGTCTAATGTATATAAATAGGTAGTCTTTTTATTGCAATATAACAAGATTAATGTAGAAAAATCTGATTTTGCACATGGTATCAAACAGCTCTTTTCATCTAAGCCTCTGATTTTTTTTCCCCTTCCACTATATAGCCTCAAACATTCACAATAGGCCCTACACAAGAGTCTAAGATTTCCTCTCGTTCTATCATAGAGCAAGACATCTCTTCGGTCTCTTTAGGTACTAAAAACATATCCTTACAAATAACTCTGCACAAGCTAAATGGGAGAAAGTTTTTGCAAGGTCTCAATCCGTCACCCTATTCTTCGTGGCAAAGGCTCATTAGGGTATATTACAAGGGAAACTAAAGCTTCTGATGTCTTAGATCCTGGTTATTTGAAGTTGGATGATGAAAATTTGATGGTGCAAGTATGGTTGACAACTCGATAGACGTGGAGATTGGTAGGACTTATCTCTTCCTACTAACCACAAAGGAGATTTGGGGAGCTGTGACAAAAACCTTCTTGAACCCTGGGGATGCAGCTCAAATCTTTGAAATAAAGTCACAGTTACGTGACCAAAAACAAGGGAGTTTATCACTAACTCAATATTTCAGTTCTATGCATAATATATGCAGGAACTTGACCTCTACTATGAATCCTAATGGCATTGTTCCGACGATGCCATCAAATATAAGAGGATGTTAGATAAAGAATGCCTCTTTAATTTCCTTTATGAACTCAACAGTGAACTTGATAAAGTTCGTGGCAGAATACTAGGAAAGAATCCTTTGCCATCTATTCGAGAAGCTTTTTTTAAGGTTCAGCATTAAAAAACTTGAAAGATAGCCGTGATAGGAAAAAAACATGGAGAGATTAACGCTGAAACAAAGAGATCAGCTTTGATCACTAGAAAGAAAGATCAGCCAAGCGAAAAAAAAGGGACAAAAATATAGAGAATGTTCTTACTGTGACTATTGCCATAATAAAAGACATAATCGAGATTGATGCTGGAAGCTTCATGGAAAGCCAGCGGATTGGAAACCAACACCAGCAAGAAGCAAAAGGAATTGTGACCGAGAAAACTAATCATTTTTTTTCTCACAAAAGATCAATTTAAGATGTTGCAGCAGTTCCTCATACAAAATTAGCAAACAAAAGGGAATGACATGTTCTTCTCTACTTGTAAGGTTGCCTATACAGGTATCCCATCAGCCTTTGACATCCAATCTCTCGGGTCCTTAGGTTGTTAATTCAGGGGCCTCAGACCATATGACATGATCTTTTTAATTTTTTTCTAGTTACACTCTATGGTAATTATAAATTGAGGATCATTATTCACTGTTGCTGAAAAAGAACTAGTAGAATTATCTGATTATCTCACTTTTTTTTTTCATTTTTACATGTCCTAAATCTTAAATGTCATCTTCTTTAAGTTAATAAACTTACAAAGTACACAAACTGTATAGCTAAATTCTACGATTCTAAATATTTATTTTAGGATCCAATCTTGTGAAGGATGATTGGGAATGTGAAGAAATATGAAGGGTTGTACTATCTTGAAAATAAAAGGCCTATGAAAGGACAAACAAAAGTTTCTCAATGTGAATTTGTTTCTCCTTAAATAATGTTGTAGCATTATAGGTTAAGCCACCATAGCTTTCCATATAAAAATCTTTTGTCCTTCTTTATTCAAAAATAATGATTTGAGTTTATTACATTGTGATTTTTGTCAAACCACTAAACAAACACATGTATTAATAGGGGATGATATGATTTAAACATTAATTCACCATCTTCTAAAACAAACAATGTAAACCTCGGAATTGGAATAATTTGAATAAAATAGCTATTATGGTTTTCTTAGTTTTGGTAAGTAAATCAATAAGCTAAGGCATTGATTTTAATCAAAGAGAGTTGTTTATTAAATTGGTGTAACAATGCTTATAACTAAACCATATGGTAAATTGTGTTTTTCAAAATATGGTAAGTTACAGGCATTGTAGCATGTACATATGCTTTTAATACTCACAATTTTTTTAAAAATAGAATTTACTAAATATTTTAGTTATGTGATTATTACACCGTTTGTAATTTACTAATCAAAAGTAAGAAACTATAACAACTATTCATTCAAATTATTCTTATTCCTAGATTTGCATTCTATCCTGCTATATATATGTATAATATATACATATTCCTTGCAATAAAAAATCAATCAAAATAACATCCGGTATATCTTTCTTTTTCTTTTTTTTATTTGAAAAAAATTTACAAAACAAGTTCATTACTAGTTTCAAGTATATAAATAAAAATTTCACAGGATGCATCAGGCATGCTTAATAGCTAACATATATGTTGTGTTCATCAAAGCAGATGAAAACATGAGGCATGTTGCAGAAGCAAAAGAGAAAGTTATGTTTGGGTAATATCGGGCAGGTCTCATCGAGGCCCTTCTAGCTCGAATAAAATACCCCGAGGACAACCCAGCTCGAGCAGAAGTCCCGACCACTGGCACGAAGACGATCTCACTAGACGTCAAAGCTGGTCAAGGTCGAGGATTTCAGAGCGGTCCGAGCTCCGAGCTCTCTTACCTGCTCGAGGTCATCAGGTCCAGCCAAGGCTGGACAAGGACGGGGAGCTCGAAGATTGATCGAGGCCAGAGCTCTATTTTCTGCTCGTTGTAGTCGAGCCCTCGAGCACAATTGGGCTACGTAAACCATTGACCAAACAAAACGGGGGACCCAGCTCGGGACAGTCCGACCCGTTTCCTCAAGATCCCGCACACCTTTTTGATGTCAGATTGGGCCCCATAAGGGAAGGGTGGTGGAACTGTTGCCGATGGCCGGAACATGCCCCCACGGTGTCATCATTCTTTGCGCACATGCCCGACATGGTGATTTGGCCATGTGAACCGGGTTAAAGAGAAAGCCGCGCATCCCCAGGGAATATTACGCCAATCTCGGCTGTCAGAGGGACCCAGACACCACTGACGCGGGAACGGATGCTCTCGGAGAGAAAAGGCGGGAAAAATAGAGAATAAAAGGAAACGGATGGGCAAGTTGCAAGGGTTGGAAGATTTCACACAGGTTCTTATAACTCTGATTTTCTCTTGAATTTGATTTCGGATTTTTTCGGAATTCCCTTGATCTAGAAAGAAAAGCAAAAATACATCTTTTCCATTCTTCCAATCTCTCTAACTAAGAGGGATACAAAAAGAACAACCCGATTACTGACTTGATCGTCGGAGGGTTTTCGCCGGAACAACACCCGGCGACCCCTGACATTACTTTCTGTGAGCGCAAATCCGGGAGACTTCCGTTCTGGAAAAGACAGAGAAATGGGAAGAAGGAGACAGTCCTGCTCGAGCTCGAGTTAGCCGCAAGCAGAAGGTTTTTGACACTGTTTGAAGATACGCGGGAAAACTGCATCAATATTTTTTGGCGCCTGATTTCCTAATACGTTCAAGATACACAACGTAACGATAAGAGGAAATAGCCGAAGAGGAGTAAGTCCAGAAGAATCGGTAACTTTGAGAGAAGTGGCCAATGAGGCTCAGAATAAGGAGATGCAGGAAAGAATGGATCGGATGGAGAAACAGATGGAGACTCTAACCTCCCTATTGCAAGAACTCAGGGAGGGACAGAGAAAAGCGTGTAATGATGTCCCGGAGTCCAGCCGTGGGAACGCTCCCGTTCGGGAAAATGTGGGAGATGAAGCCTAGAGACCTAGGGCACCAAATGCTGCAATGAGGGAAGAAGCAAACATGGAGGAAAGGGGTCCCACAAGACTTACAGGATATGACCCGACCTCTCGCGCGGAAGAGTTTGAGGGAAAGGTGCGCAGATTGGCACAAGTCGTGGAGGACATCCGGGGAAACGGAAAGAGCCCAGGTTGGAGAATAATGCTGGATAACGAATCTCCACTCTCCGTGGAGATCATATGTGTCACGATCCCACGTGACTTCCGCTTCCCGGATCTGAAGTTCTCAAGGAAAAGTGATCCATTGGTGCATATAGAATGATTCAACGACATGACAGGGGTGCATGGTTTGTCGGCAGCTCAGAGGTGCCGGGCCTTCCCGCTCACTCTGGAGGGAAGAGCGAGAGAATGGTACAGCAGGCTGCCATGGGGAGCATCCCGAGCTTCAAACAAATGTGTAGGGAGTTTGCGAGCAATTTCGTAGCGCAGATGACCCCGACGATGACATGATGGAGCTGCCGAGTAAGGCGTAGGGAGGGAGAGTCCTCCGGAGTTTGTCAAAAGATACCATAGATCGGCCTTAGATCTTGGCGCGCTTAATCATCCCCAAGCTCCGAGAGGATCAAGGACGAGATCCGAATGGGAGACCATGGTATAACTCGCGGAGTCCTTCGATCCGCTCATATTCTGGACGCATATGAGCGGTAAAACCGGATATGGTAATCAAGAGGAGAAGGCTGCAAAGTCGAGAAGTGAGCAGGTCAATGGAGCAAAGAGGAAGGAGAAAGGAGGTCCCGCCGAGGAGCACAAGCTTTCAAAGCAAGAGTGGACCGGGTTGTCCTGCATAACCCATACTAGAGAGCTCCCCACCGCGGATGGTTCCCTCGCCATCCCGCAGTCTCCGGCCGGATCACAGAGAGTACAAGTGTCATGACGACCACACATCCCGTAATCAACCGCCAAGCAGACCTGAGATGAACCACAACAGAAGCAGATCGCCCATTGCCACCCCCACCGAGAAGTTTCCCAGCGGATCGGGCGACATGGTAGTGGAGCGAGCCCCGCTACAGCAATACACGAGCTCAAGGTATCTCTCAAGAGATACTTCAAGTGGTCAAGAGCTAAGCCTTGTTCGTTGGAAGATCTATGTCGTGTCTGGTACTGCATGGTTCTACTCTGCAAGAACTCTGAATCCCTCCAACGCCGATGGCCAAGCCAGCTGGCAAACGGGACAAGGGGCGGTTCTGCCGTTTCCATAGGGACCACGGCCATTCCACATCACAGTGTCGTGATTTAAAGAACCAGGTGGAGGATCCGTTAGGAATCTGGACTTGGATGAATTTATCGAGCGAGGGCATCCGGTGGTCGAGCAAGCACCGAAGAAGATGACCGAGCTTACGAAATAGACATGGAACCACCGTCCACGAGGGTGATCTCAGGAGGGCCCACGATGGCAGAAAGTTCAAATAGGGCTCGGAAAAACTACTACAGATATGCCGATGCCGGCCGAGAAGTCCTGTTCACTGCCCCCGCAGCCAAAAAGGCCAAGGTTCGGCAGGTGCCTATTATGCGGACAGATGAAGACGAGGAGGGGGTGTTGTACCCTCACGAGGATGCCCCGTTGTAAAAGCCAACATAGCGAACAAGGAAGTTGACCGAACATCGGTCGACTCTGGAAGCTCGATGGATATTCTCTTCAAATCCACACTCGAGGATTTGGGAATAACAGCGCGAGCCTCGAGCGCATCTAACACTTCCTCGATATGATCTCGGGAGGAAAGCTAATACCTCGGGAATCATCATGTCGGCAAGAACCATGGGCTCGAGGCCTTTGAGAAGAACATAATCATCGGATTTCGTAGTGGTAGATGAAGCCACCCCATACCGTGCAATTCTAGGGAGGCCGCTTATGAGGATCACCAAGTACGGCATTATCCACCCATTACTTAGCCCTAAAGTATCGAGTAAACGGGGTCAGTAGGGTCGTGAAAGGCAACCGGAGGGTGGCCAAAGAAACCATGCGGATAACCTCGCTAGACTCGAGGGGAATCAAGGAATGGAAGGCAAGAGTCGGTCGAGAAGTTGGAGGAGGTCGAGGTGAGAGCAGCACGACCCCGAGAAGAAAATCGAATCGACTCGGCATTAGAGAGCAGATCAAGGAAAAGTCAGTGGAGTGTCTCGCGAGCACACGCCGATGTGTTCGCATGGACGCACGAGGATATGCCCGGATCGACCCGGAGTGGCGTGTCACAGTCGGCAACACGGAGAAATGCCAAGCCGCTGAGGCAAAAAGAAGATGCGCCAACCAGAAAGATACGAAGCCATCAATCATGAGGTGGAAAATCACCGAAAGCTGGATTCATAAGTGGAGGTCTCCTACCCGAATGGATCTCGAATGCTGAAGCTAGCAAGAAGGCAAGTTGGAAATGGAGAATGTGTGGACTTCATAGATGTGAACAAGGCTCGCCTAAAAGATAGCTTTCCGCTACCAAAGATAGACTAACCGGTGGATGCAACTGCGGGCACGGGTTGCTTAGTTTTATGGATGCATTCTCGTGGATATAACCAAATTCCTATGCACCGATCGGATGAGAAGTGCACGCCTTCATCACTAATCGTGGGTCAGATCGCATAAGGTCATGCCCTTCGGTCTCAAGAATGCAGGGCAACGATCGTAGGTCGGTGAACAAGGTCTTCAAGCCATTGATCGGCTCGGACGATGGAGGTATATGTGGATGACATGATCACCAAGTCTAAAGACGCGAGGAGCATGTAAGGCATTTAGAGGAGACCTTCGCACTCTTAAGAAAATACCGGATGAAGTTAAATCCAGATAAATGTGCTTTTGGAGTGGATTCGGGAAAATTCTTAGGCTTCATGGTCACCACAGGGGATCGAGGCCAATCCGAGAAGATAAGAGCAGAGGCGGAAATGAGGTCCCCCGTAGCCTCAAGCGAGATACAAAGTCCGACCGCAAACCGGCATCCTCAACGAGTTCGTGTCTCGAGCCACTGGATAAATACCGAGTGTTCTTTCGAGAAACGAAGAAAGGCAGGAAGACAAAGTGGATGCCGAATGCGGCAGCTGCTCCAGCATTGAAAGAATACTTGAAAGCTTCACATCGCCGACACCTCGAAGGCGAGAGGTATCGCTTCTATACTTACCAGTGTCCCAATGGGCAACGAGCCCGACCTAGTAGTGGAGGAGTCGTGGTACAATACCATGTTTATTACACGAGCAGTAGCTTTGTCGAAGTCGAGACTCGATATCCACTCGATGGAGAAATGGGCACTTGCCCTAGTCACAAGCAGCTCGAAAGTCGAGGCCTTATTTTCGTGCACATTCAAGTAGTGGTTCTAACAAACCAGCTCCTCAGCAAACTCAGACAAGCCTCGAGACTTCCGAAGGTTGGTAAAATGGTCAGCTGGAGCTAAGCGAGTTCGACATCATTACCAACCCCGAGCAGCCATAAAAGCACGCCTTTAGCCGACTTCGTGGTCGAGTGCACCGCAAGAGATGAGCAGACAGAGAGCGAGCCCCCACCGATTCCTGCACCTCGACCAATACATGGATAGTCACAGAGATGGATCCTGTGGAAATCGAGGCGGGCGTGAGTTAGTGCTCCTAAGTCCCGGCGGACGGAGATGCAATATGTCGTGAAATTAGAATTCGAGTTACCAACAATCGTGCCGAGCACAAACCTGTAATAGCGGGATTGAAGCTCGCCTCGGTAGTAAAAGCAAAGGAGGTAAAGCTTCGAATAGACTCGCAGCTGGTAACGAACCACCTCGACGAGAGCTTCCAGGCAAAGGGGAAGAAGATGGAGGCCTATCTTCTGAAGCGCAAGCAACTAACGGGAGTTTCCGAGCTATCGAGGTGGAGCAAATCCCAGGGGAAGAATTTTCGAGTCGATATGATAGCTCGCATGGCAGCCGTGATCGACCCCAAGCTACCAAAGTCTATCCCTTCGAATGAAGACCGCTCGAGCATCGAGCAGTGATAACGAGGTGATGAGCTTTTCGACAATGGGGCCGATCGCTTTACCTCGAGGAAGGGACAAGCTCATCCGATAAGCAAGCAAGCGAAGTCGAGGTACAAAGCTGCCGTGTACACTCTCATCGACGGGGTCTTATATAGACAGGGGTACACTCTCCCCTTGTTACGGTGCTTAGACCAGGAGGAGGATGATTATGTTATCCGAGAGATACACGAAGGAATCTGCGGAAATCATTCTGGCGCGAGGTCCTTGGCTTTCAAGGCCTTGAGGCAAGGATACTTTTGGCCCCGCATGCACCAAGATGCTCAGGAGAAGACCAGAAGTTGCAAAAGTTGCCAGAGTTTTACCAACTACCTAACTCAGCCTCTGGAGAACCTTACGGTGATGAACTCACTGTTGCTTGCTCAATGGGGAATTGACTTGATCGGGCCACTGCCAAAGGGGAAAGTGTCTACCACCCATGCCATAGTCACAATCGATTATTTCACCAAATGGGTCGAAATGGGAGCCTTGAGCAGCATTACGGAAGGTAAAACCACTGACTTCATCTGGAAGAATGTGATTTGCAGGTATGGGATTCCTCATGCATTGGTCACAGACAATGGGAGACAATTTGACAACTGCAAATTCAGAGACTTCTGCCGAAATCTAGGGATAGAGTTGAAATTTTGCTCTCCCTCACACCTACAAGCCAATGGACAAGTAGAGGCCGCGAACAAAACCATAAAACGCCTCCTAAAGAACAAACTAGGCGAGCAAAAAGGAGCTTGGGTGGACGAGTTGCCTGGTGTCTTATGGGCTTACAGTACCACACACAAAACGGTCACTGGAGAGACCCCATTCTCCTTGGCGTTTGGGCACGAAGCAGTGGTTCCCGCTGAAATAGGAATGGGGACGCATCGGACGAAACACTTCAATGAGGAGCAAAACAACGAGCAGATGTGTACAGGTCTGGACTTGCTAAAAGAGAAGAGAGAAAGGGTCACTGCTAAAATCATAGAATATCAACAGAGAGTGGCTCGTTATTACAACTGAAATGTACACATTCGCCGATTCTAGGTGGGTGATTGGGTACTCAGAAGAGTCAACCAGAGCACGAAGGACCCGAGGCAAGGTGTACTAGGGCCAAATTGGGAAGGCCCTTATCGAGTCACTCAATTAGCAGGACCAAGAGCATACTAGCTAGCTCATCCAGATGGGCAGGAGATCAAGAGGTCGTGGAACGCACAACTCCTGATGAAATACTTCCAGTAAGTTTCCTTGTATTGTGAGTGGTAATGTAGGATTCCTTCCCAAAATGAGGATATGTAAAAACTCAAATGCGTGTAAAAGTATAAAAAACATCTGTAATATAAATTCAAGTTGAAGCCAAGCAGCTCGTGAAGAACGCTATGGCCAGAAGTCCCAAAGCCTAAGTCTTAGGCGGGACGGTACCTAGCGAGGGTCAATTGCAAGCCCGAGCAGATGCAGCTACGAAGAACGCTACGACCAGAAGTCCCAAAGCCTAAGTCTTAGGCGGGACGGTGCCTAGCAAGGGTATATTATAGGCCCGAGCAGATGCAGCTCGTGAAGAACGCTACGGCCAGAAGTCCCAAAGCCTAAGTCTTAGGCGGGACGGTGCCTAGCGAGGGTCAATTGCAGGCCCGAGCAGATGCAGCTCGTGAAGAACGCTATGGCCGAAGTCCCGAGCCTAAGTCTTAGGCGGGACGTGCCTAGCGAGGGTCAATTGCAGCCCGAGCGTAAGCAGCTCGTGAAGAACGCTATGGCCGAAGTCCCAAAGCCTAAGTCTTAGGCGGGACGTGCTTAGCGAGGGTCAATTGCAGGCCCGAGCAGAAGCATCGTGAAGAACGCTATGGCCAGAAGTCCCGAAGCCTAAGTCTTAAGCGGGACGGAGCTTAGCGAGGGTCAATTGCAGGCCCGAGCAGAAGCAGCTCGTGAAGAACGCTAAGCCCAGAAGTCCCAAAGCCTAAGTCTTGGGCGGAACGGTGCCTAGCGAGGCCAATTGCAGGCCAGAGCAGAAAAAGCTCATGAAAAATGCTAAGGTCAAAAGTCCCAAAGACTAAGCCCTAGGCGGGACGGTGTCTAGCAAGAGCCAATTGTAGGCTCGAGCAAGAAAAGTATGAGAAGGTTACATAATTAAAACTCGAGCAATAACCAAGCTCGAGGTAAACAGGCTCGCAAAATAAAGGTCACAGACCATGAGAAAAATGTTGGGCCAAGTAAAACGAGCTCACAAGATAAACATAAGGCTTTCAGCCCAATTCAAAGCAAAACTCTACCATGCATAAGTTAAACAATAATACACATGGGCATAAAATAAAATAAAAAGTCCAACACTTATAAAATTCTTACTTAGCAAGTATACGAAGTCACTCCTACATACAAAACAAGAGAATATACGCACGAGCATAAAAAGGAAGTTGTTCAACATTTGCTTTTTTTTTCATTAAAGTGATTACAAGTACAAAAAAAAAAGTCCAAGTTTAGTCCGAGTCAGTAGCAGCAGGTGGGGCATCAGGAGCGGCAGCAGCAGTAGGAGAAGCAGCAGGAGAAAGAGCAGCAGCAGCAGAAGGAACAGCAGTGGGAGGAGGAGCAGCAACAGGAGGAACAGCAGCAGGAGGAGGAACAGCAGCGGGAGGGGCATCGACAGGAGGAGGAGCGAGCTCCCGTCATCGGCCTCGAGCTCGGATGAGAAGCCTCGCACTGGAGCCGGGCCTCGTGGATGCGTAAGTACTCGATCACACCCTCTTGGACCTTAGATAGGTCGACCTCGGGTATACTTTGCTCGTGGCATACACGAGGCGATCATAGCTCAAGTCCACCCCATTGTTGTACTCCTTGGCGAGCTGGACTTTTAAGGCATTAATCGCCTTGAGACGAGAAGTTTCCTCTATGGTCTCGCTCAAGAAAGATTTCGGGTGTCCAAGTCCTTTGAGCATCGACCAGCCTCCTCACGGATGATGATCAGCTCCTCTCGAACTCGGAGACCTTAGAGTCGCCACCACCGTCGCTCTACAAAAGTCGAGTTCTCCTCTCAAGCTTTGTATTCTCTTCTTTCAGCTCGCCCATGCCCTGCTCTAAGCTCTGAATCTTCGTCTGAAGTTTTTCCTGAGATTCTTGAGCTTTGGCCCTGATCCTGGCCACAGCTGCCGAGGCACGGAAGGAGAGGCGCTGGGCAGCACTAAGCAGCTCGTCAATGTCAAAGGCATCCAGCCCATCAAGGAACTTATCGTCCAGCCTCGTTGAAATTCCTCGGTAAGGCTCCGTGCGACCGGCTTGACCGCCTCCCAGACATCACCGGCCGAGGGCAAGCCGGAGCCGCGGTCCTCGCCGCTCACGTGGAGGACCCACTCGCCTGCTCGCCTGCTGAGCAGAGAGGCAGTCCGAGCAGGAGGAGGCGGAGCATCCGCTTCGCCGAAGTTCTTTTCAAGTTCCCGCACCTTCTACCGTCCCCACGCATCGGCACAGATCTCACGAACCCCGGCCATGTCTTCACTGGTATTAAATTGGACTCCAAAATTTTGGGTGTCAGCAGCCTCCGCACGAGCTCGCATTTGTAAGTGCGGTCTGCACGTGTGCTCAAGCTCTCCCCAATTAAATAAGAAGCACCCGAGGAGACTGCAGAAACAACCAAGGCAAAATAATGAGAACAGATGCAAGCAGGAAAACTAAAAGTAAAAAATTCACGAGGCAAATAAACAACCTGGAGTACAAAATGTCGTGGAACCTGAGGGACCCTCACCGAGAGGTGCGACTTGCCCCATTCTCCCCCAAATAAGAAGAATTTGCTCTTCCAGTTGCCACCAGAGGTTGGGAGATCGATGATGGGCTTTTTACCCTTCAGGCTGGAGGTAAGATAATACCAACCAGCATCCTTCGGCCGCACTTCAACCGGTAAAGGTGCCCGATTTCCCTACCGAGGGTTCACCCAGTCGCAACGCTCCACAACACAAAGAGTCCGGAAGGACCCTCCACCCATTTGGGTTCAATTGCCCGGTCCGCACTAAACCCGACAAAACCCGGCAAAGTAAGGTCGAGAGGCAACTGACTCCCATTTAAAACACTCCAAGTGGAAGGTCGTGTAGCCTTGGGGAGGAAGGCTGGGGATCTCACCCCTTCCCGGCTACTTTAAGTCCACACTTTCGGGTATGTGGTAAGTTTGCCTAAGCCTATCTAAATCTGAAGGGGTGGTCTCACATTTGATATGGTCAATGAGATATCCCCCACTCTCGGACCTTTG
This sequence comes from Murraya koenigii, assembly GCA_025617385.1. Taxonomy (NCBI): domain Eukaryota; kingdom Viridiplantae; phylum Streptophyta; class Magnoliopsida; order Sapindales; family Rutaceae; genus Murraya; species Murraya koenigii. The sequence goes on from CM046812.1 coordinate 28,450,271, forward strand.
ATCGCCCTTTCCCTCGGCTACTGGGCCTCTGCATGGTAATTCCCTCGAACTAGAATCCCTCACGGAATTATACTAGGGGGCTATGCTTCACTAGAGGAGGACGAATCCTCCGGCAACATCCTACGGGCTTGTTGGGGGTTTGACATTTTTCTCCTAAGGATATAGATTACCCGAACTAAAACTAGAGTTCAATAGAGGAAGAAACAGAATGACGGCAGGAAATAGAAGAATGGCTTGTACCTGAACGCGAAAGAGAGTGTGGTTGGCTGGAAGTCGCCCTGACATAAAGAAGAAGATGAGTAGATGGTGAAAGGCAGATTAAATCTGGGTTTGAACGAAAATGAGCAAATAGAGGGAACAGTTAAGAAGTTGGGGGTTTTTAAAGAGAAGGATGCGTCTCTTCGACTGGCGGCGTGCGTTTCGAGGGACACGACCTTTCGAGTAACGTCCCTTCAAATTTTAAACGCACGGCTGGGATCTACCCACGTGTCCCGCATTAACTGCGAAATGATGGAAGTGGGAGACAACTGGAGAACGTGGGCAAGCGTAAAAGGCCGTGAAGTTGGCCTATCATTAATAAGTTTCCAGTCTTATCTCATTTCACTCAAAAGACTAGAAACTGGGGGACTGGTGTTTGGGTAATATCGGGCAGGTCTCCTCGAGGCCCTTCTAGCTCGAATAAAATACCCCGAGGACAACCTAGCTCGAGCAGAAGTCCCGACCACTGGCACGAAGACGATCTCACTAGACGTCAAAGCTGGTCAAGGTCGAGGACTTCAGAGCGGTCCGAGCTCCGAGCTCTCTTACCTGCCCGAGGTCATCAGGTCCGGCCAAGGCTGGACAAGGACGGGGAGCTCGAAGATTAATCAAGGCCAGAGCTCTATTTTCTGCTCGTTGTAGTCGAGCCCTCGAGCACAATTGGGCTACACAAACCATTGACCAGACGGAACGCGGGACTCGGCTCGGGAGAGTCCGACCCGTTTCCTCAAGATCCCGCACACCTTTTTGATGTCAAATTGGGCCCCACAAGGGAGGGTGGTGGTACTGTTGCTGATAGCCGGCACATGCCCCCACGGTGTCATCATTCCTTACGCACATGCCCGACATGGTGATATGGCCATATGAACCAGGTTAAGGAGACAGCCGCGTATCCCCAGGGAATATTACGCCAATCTCGGCTATCAGAGAGACCCAAACACCACTGACGCGGGAACAGATGCTCTCGGAGAGAAAAGGCGGGAAAAATAGAGAATAAAAGGAAAAGGATGGGCAAGTTGCAAGGGTTGGAAGATTTCACACAAGTTCTTCTAACTCTGATTTTCTCTTGACTTTGATTTCGGATTATTCCGGAATTCCCTTGATCCAGAAAGAAAAGCAAAAATACATCTTTTCCATTCTTTCGGTCTCTCTAACTAAGAGGGATACAAAAAGAACAACCCGATTACTGACTTGATCGTCGGAGGGTTTTCGCCGGAACAACACCCAGCGACCCCTGACATTGCTTTCTGTGAGCGCAGATCCGGGAGACTTCCGTTCTGGAAAAGACAGAGAAATAGGAAGAAGGAGACAGTCCTGCTCAAGCTCGAGTTAGCCACGAGCAGAAGGTTCTTGACACTATTTGAAGATATGCGGGAAAACTGCACAACAAGTTAAAATCTTTGAATCAGTACAGAGAGGACTGCCAAAGATTGTACAATGGAGACAAGTGGTATGATGTCAAAAGATTTTATAAGGTGCATTATATTCTCAAAAGATTGTACTTGTGCATATAATTGTTGATTTCAAATTTCTCCAGCTATATGTACATAAGGCTTGAAATTAATTAAAAAAAAAAAAGTTTATACCCTAAACAATATAACACATATTCACGAAAAATGCATATAGGTATCAACCAAAACACTGTCAAAGGCCTAATTTAGTGGTTTTCAAATAATTTTATTTGGCTAATTATAAGTCGAGTTTGAATATTGAGAGAAATAAGAGACCTAAAAATTAATTTGAGCTTTACCCACACTTATTTGGTAATGGAAATAAAATTTAGAATACTAATATTGGATTGTGATCAGATTAATCTTATAATTAAACTAAGACCTAGCTGCTTGAGGATCCTCAGCAGCAACACTAAATGTTTCACTATAAACCCCTTTGTCTTTGAAAAGAATGGAAGGAGTGTCAATCCACAGTAATAAGGATCTCATTTAAATTAATTTACATATAACGATTTTTCCAATAGGCTAGTCGTTCTATGATTTTCAAACACAGCAATATAAGCTCCTAAATAGTCCTATAACATGAATGGTCAAGAGCGTTCACAGATGACTAGCTATTATAAATTGTGGATGCACGTTGCAACTTCTTAGTTTAATTTTGAGAGAAAGAGAGCAAAAATGAAAGAAATATCTTAAGCCTGTATTATTATTTCTATTATTTTTAATAATAAAAATCACACTTACCATTAGATATTAATAACGACGCCTTATTATTGTTTGATAATTATTAATAAGTAATATTAAGCATGCATGGTGCCACCATCACACATGGAGCTTGACCTTGTTGATTTCAAGGGGGTGGGGGCAGCGGTGGCCCCCGCCACTGTCGAATTTTGATGCAGGTTTTGAACCGAGTCCCTCAACCTTTGATAGTCGACCCAGCCGATCTTGTACTCAGCTTTAAGAGTAACCAATAATGTAAGAAATGCTAAGATCATTAACCGTATTGTGAACTTATTGACCAACGCCATGATTTGATTTAATTTAATTGAACACAACTCATTAACTCCTATTTATAGCCATTTTAACCAACATTACATGTGATTTTTTTTTTCACCAAACTGTCTAACCATTTTACCACGTCCATTCATTTATCCATTTGTTCTCACCCATATGTGTTGTTTGATATTTTATCTCACATGCATCTAGAAAGTAAATTAATTCTTCATGAGATAAAAGCTTATTTAGTTTTTGTATTTTAATATTAAAATCCGCTTAGTCTCTGTATTTTTAAAAATACTTCAAAATATTCATACCATTAAACTATTGACACTCTTGTCATTACTTTTTGTTCTTTTTATCTTACTTTTACAATATTATTCTCTTACAATAATATTTCTTTTCTTTTCCATTAATAAAAGAAAAAATTAAATTACCAATTTAACCCCAAAAATAAGATAAAAACAAAAAGAATATATATTAGTTTTTGTAGAAACTCAATATGTCCATAAAAATTAATTTTCTAAGAAAAATTAAACTACCAATTTTTTTAGACATTAATAAAAAAATCAATATATTAACTTCTTAGCAGATTGTTCCAAAAAATTAATATATTTTTGGACTTAAATTGGCAATTTAATTTTTTTATTAATGTAAAAAAAATATTATTGCAAAAGGATAATGCTGTAAAAGAAAACCCAGAGGAATAAAAAGTAATGATAGTGATGTCAATAGTTCAACGATACATTAATTTTCACTTTATTCTTGAACTTAAAAGATTTGAAATTTTCCATGTATGTATGAGAGCATTTGTCTCTTGCTCTCCTGTTAGTTAAAATGCACCCTGGGTCTTTTCTTCGATCAATTAAAATTTTATCTCTCATAAAAGCCAATGAGTTTCCGATCTACCATCACACGAATATACATTTGTAATAATTCTCTCATAAACAATGTGCTTTCTTGTCTTTTCTATGGAATTTTTCATTTATTTCTTGCATATGGATTGTTGAAGAGTGAAGCTAATTAAATTACTAATAGTCATATTCCTAACCAAAAAAAATTATTTCCCATGGGTATTCAAGTATTTTTCCTTAATTGATTGACGATAATTTTGAATTAATGTAATTTTTGTGAGGATATATGTGAACTTATTTTTAACGATAAAATTAATTCTTCAAATTATTTTTAAATAAACTTTCACTCAATTGTTCCATACTTTTTAGAGCATATATACAAACTCAAATATTAATTATGGATGTTATGTATCAAAATTAATGAAAATTTTCCTAATGATTTTGTAACATTTACATTTAAGGTAAAATAATAAAGAGAAATTTTTTTAAAAGGATCCCTCGAGGGTTTTAGTCGCGAGATTTGGATCTCATGGTAAAATTTAAACTCTAAAGTCAAATAAATGTCTATAATATTCTTTTTTTATTGTAAGAAAGTGTAAAAAAAAATGTTCTTATAAATTTTTTAGTTTCATTCACTTTTAATTATAAGAACTCTAACTCGTCATGTACGACGAAGTTATATGTTACATTATACTGTAATATAATATACGATACTATCATATATTTCATGATCATATATTGTAGAACACTATAGTGTCATATATTGCACTATACTATAGTGTCATGTATTACACAATACAGTCATGCATTTCATGATCATATCTTGTACTATACTATATAGTTATGCATTGCACAAAATTATCATGTATTGTGTTACACAAACATAGGTATTTTAATATTTTTAACGGGGTATTTTAATATTTTTAACGTGATCAAGAGTCCAATAAGAATAAAAATTAGTCAAAGGATTAATACTTATAACTAAATTCAAATAAGGTATATGACTTCATAATTTCACAATAATAAAAGTAATTTTTTAATAATAAAGCATATATAAACTGTGTTTTTATTATAATTTGAAGCCTCCAGTTCATTTTGGCTGAAGAGATTCGAGATCAACAAAAATATGTACAAGTGCGTTTTCAGGAATATATGGCACCTTATGAAAATCACACCATCCATCCCATCGTACAATCTTTGGCAATCGTCTCTGCACTGATTATCTCCTTTGTACGGCCAAGTTTTTTCGCAAGTTTTACTGTCGTTGCGTTTTGCTTTTGCTGCTTCATGCCTCATTTTTTCTTTTGTTTTTCCTGAACAGGTGAAACTTTTCATATATTTATTATATATTTGAAACTTTATTTGAAATCCATGTTATAAAGCTTTTTGAAATGAGAAAATAGCTAGAGGAAGACTAACTAGATATAATTAAGGGAGTGAGTGCAAGGAAGAAGCAAATAGCCATCATCAACTTTGCCATCTTGTGAAAGATTATTTAAGTTGTTTATTTTCTTCCAAAAGTTGCTATCTATATATATATATAGATAGCATGATATAATTTAAGCATTAATTCAATTTCGTCCAATACAGCAGGGCAACAAGTATTGGTTTGTCTTGGTATGGGAACATTTTGAAAGAATTAGTTATCCGTAGTTTTTCAACTTGGTAGGTAAGTCAAAAAGGTTAAACATGAGTTATATAATTCGAGTTGTCATGAGAATATGTATTTATATATATGGCATGGCATAATTTAAGCATTAATTTAATTTCATCTAAAACAGTAGGGCAATAAGTATTGGTATGTCTTGGTATGGGATCACTTTGAAAGAATTAGTTATCCGTAGTTTTTAACTTGGTAGGTAAGTCAAAAAGGTTAAATATGAGTTATATGATTCGAGTTGTCATGAGAATAAGTATTTATATATATGGCATGGCATAATTTAAGCATTAATTCAATTTCATCTAAAACAGTAGGGCAATAAGTATTGGTATGTCTTGGTATGGGAACATTTTGAAAGAATTAGTTATCCGTAGTTTTTTAACTTGATAGGTAAGTCAAAAAGGTTAAATATGAGTTATATGATTCGAGTTGTCATGAGAATGTGTATTTATATATATGGCATGGCATAATTTAAGCATTAATTCAATTTCATCTAAAACAGTAGGGCAATAAGTATTCGTATGCCTTGCTATGGGAACATTTTGAAAGCATTAGTTGTCGCAGTTTCTCATAAGTCAAAACAGTTAAGTATGAGTACGTTGAGAAGGCTAAGTTACATATGTTGTAGCTGACATCTTTGACTGTAAAATAATATTCAAACCCTTAGTAAATTAATAAATAATGGAAACAACACTACAATAGTTAAAAGATATATTATTACACCTAAAAGAAGAGATAAAGAAAATAAAATATGAAATAGAAAAATTAAAAATAGAGATAACACTTATACATGGAAGTAAGAAAAAGAATAAAAAATTATAAAATTAGAATTTTTAAAAAAATCTAATATAGATTTTTCACAGAAGTCACAACCAAGAAGTTATGATGAGTATTTTATGAAAACTAAGCATCCAAAGATAATAAAAAACACTGAAAACTTAAAAAAATAATTTAAAGAGGAATTCGAGGAAGAAAGAGATAAAGGAAAATAGAAAGTAGAAATTAATAAAGAAATTAGTTCTGATTAATGGAAAAAGAAATAGAAGAACTTACATAAATTTTTAGTAAAATAAATTTAAGTAGATTTAGAAAAAGAATACAAGATAAATATGAATACTAGTGGTGGACCATAAATGAAGCTAAATATAACATAACCAAGCAGCTCTTATAGACAAGATAAAATAAAGAAAAGACCATTTTGCAAAAATATGCCTCCTAATAAAAATCAACCATAGAATTTTGAATATAATCCTATGAATAGTAAGTTAAAACTAATAAGTAATGTAGGAGTGTTCCTAGATTTAGATTGTAGAAAAAATCCACAAAAAGCCTTAGTAAATTGGGGATTAGGAATGAGACAATTTTTATGTATAATGTATCTAAAGATGATTGGAATGTAGAAACAAAAGATTAAAAAATAAATATATTTACTTAAATCTTAATAGCAAGGTTTGTAGGAAATTTATACAATTGGTGGCAAAGGTTGTCTAATAATGTAAAGGAACTAATCATGAATGCAATTAAATCAGGATTTCTAAGAAGCAAAGAACAAGAAATAGAAACAATAATTGAATATATATCTAATGAATTTTTAGGAGAAGTATGGACAGAAAATAGAGAACAAGAATTAAAAGATAAAAAATTAGGTAATAGATTAAAACTAATTAATATAAGTATATCTAATATGTGTTGTGTAAAAGAATACACTTGTAAGTTTAGTAAATATTATTATTTCCAATATTAACTTAATGAAGATGAAAATATGTATCTTAATTTATATTATTCTAAATTACTACCTTCATGGAATACATATTTTATAAATGAATATGAAAAATACAAAGCAATAAACCCTATGCCTAAAGTTCTAAACCATTAGTCCCAAGTACAATGAAGAAATAGAATATGAAGCCATCCGTGTCATCAGCCTCAATATTGTAACTAATAGCTTCAATCTAGAAGTGGGCCAAAGTAGACTCAAAGAGTCTATCTTCAGTAGAGATTGGGTTAGTTATAAAAGAGCAGTTAGGATTACTGTCATTAAATCATTGGCATCAAATTTTTATGAAAGAGGGTATAAAGTCCTTATACAACAAATTAATTTTATCATTTTTACACCAGGTACAGGTGTCGGTAGATCTGGAGGGTTAGCCAACTTTGTCAGTGATATCGACAACCATCAAATTCCATGTAGACCCAATACAAGATGCATAGCTTGTGAAAAAAATGGAACACCTGGTGTGCCTTTTAAAAAAGCAAAATCAATAATGTAATCTCTTTTCCTTTAGTCAAAAAGATGTAGGCCTTATGTCAACCATCAATACGTGAAGGAATAAGACTTCATCGTGTGATATTATCTCTTTAGATTTCTTTTCAATAGAAATATAATAGGTATAAAAAGGATCAGATTCCTTATATTGCAAATCTTCTATAAATTAATGAAAGACAGGAAAAACACCTTAGAACGTTGAGATTTGTTTTTTTAATTCTGAGAACCAGTGGAATCCAAAAATGTATGAGTAAATACTCTCTCTCCAAATCATAAAACAACAATCATAAACACCAAAATCATAAGAACAAGGACGCAAACCTGCAATCAACAAACTTCAAATTCAATAGACGCACAATGATCCTGCTTGCAGAGCTCATTTTTACTGTTGTAGCCATGGTGGCGCTTGAGGCAGTTGGAGTATCTACAGGGAAAAAGTGACCAATCAAGTGGATAAGGAGCGAGGTCTAGAAAAAAACCAGGAGATTTGAAAAAAATTATGTAATAATTTCGAAGTTATATTTGTTAGTAGAGGATGTTGTTGATTATATTTTATTGAGAAGGGGAATTATTTTGAATGGAAAAAGCCAATAATATAATCAGCTCAATAGAATATATAAATTTTGAAAATATAAATCAATTAAGACAAATAGTCAATGAGTTAGATAATAAAATACAAACTTTGTATTGGATTTTAGATCTAGAAATATGGATCAAAGATTTGTAAACCATATACAGTTAATTATGGAAAGAATAATATTAAAACATATAAAAGAAATCATAGAATTTAACATAAATATTTTCAGTATTGACTGATCAAGTATATCGATGGAAACCAGTAACATAAATTGAGTAGCTGATTCCGAATGAACAAAAGTATCCTTTGTACTTCTGGTATAACAACTCATGTACTTGATCTATCAAGAATGGAAGAATATCATAAAAAAATTTGTAAAGAAATGAATATGACAAAGAAAAAATGGTTAAATGAAAAAACAGAAATTATATATAATAATGAACAGCTAATGATAGGTTTCAAATGTAAAACATATTAATACACTAGTATTATATTTAAGGTAAGAGATTTTATAACAAAAATGGAGTTAGAAGCAGTAATCAGTATAAATTTACCCATAAAAATAAAAATGAAAATTATACAACAAAAATAGAATGGGATAACTTTAAAAGTTTAATAATCCAAACCTTTGTACAAAGAGAACTAGAAGAATTAATGGAAACTTTTGAAAACTTTAGTATCTTTAATATAAATAATTTCATATAATTTATATTTATTAATTTGATTTTTTATTTTATCTGTAAAAAATGTTAGGCCGCAACAAGATAGTATCAGAGCCATAAAGCAATGAATCCTATACAACAAATAATAAATTCTCTGTATATACTGAAAGTAGAGAATAAAATGAATGGTCATGAGAATATGTATTTATATATATGGCATGGCATAATTTAAGCATTAATTCAATTTCATCTAAAACAGTAGGGTAATAAGTATTGGTATGTCTTGGTATGGGAACATTTTGAAAGAATTAGTTATCCGTAGTTTTTTAACTTGGTAGGTAAGTCAAAAAGGTTAAATATGAGTTATATGATTCGAGTTGTCATGAGAATAAGTATTTATATATATGGCATGGCATAATTTAAGCATTAATTCAATTTCATCTAAAACAGTAGGGCAATAAGTATTGGTATGTCTTGGTATGGGAACATTTTGAAAGAATTAGTTATCCGTAGTTTTTAACTTGGTAGGTAAGTCAAAAGGTTAAATATGAGTTATATGATTCGAGTTGTCATGAGAATATGTATTTATATATATGGCATGGCATAATTTAAGCATTAATTCAATTTCATCTAAAACAATAGGGAAATAAGTATTGGTATGTCTTGGTATAGGACCATTTTAAAAGAATTAGTTATCCGTAGTTTTTTAACTTGTTAGGTAAGTCAAAAAGGTTAAATAGGAGTTATATGATTCGAGTTATCATGAGAATAAGTATTTATATATATGGCATGGCATAATTTAAGCATTAATTCAATGTCATCTAAAATAGTAGAGCAATAAGTATTGGTATGTCTTGCTATGGGAACATTTTGAAAGAATTAGTTGTCGCAGTTTCTCATAAGTCAAAAAGGTTAAGTATGAGTATGATGAGAAGGCTAAGTTACAACAAAACAATTTTATCATATGTACACCAGGTATAAGTGTCAGTAGATCTGGAGGGTTAGCCAACTTTGTCAATGATATCGTCAACCATCAAATTCCATGTAGACCCAATACAAGACACATAGCTTGTGAAAAAAATGGAACACTTGGTGTGCCTTTTAAAAAAGCAAAATCAATAATGTAATCTCTTTTCCTTTAGTCAAAAAGATGTAGGCCTTATGTCAACCATCAATAAGTGAAGGAATAAGACTTCATCGTGTGATATTATCTCTTTAGATTTCTTTTCAATAGAAATATAATAGGTATAAAAAGGATCAGATTCCTTATACTGCAAATCTTCTATAAATTAACGAAAGATAGGAAAAACACCTTAGAACGTTGAGATTTGTTTTTTTAATTCTGAGAACCAGTGGAATCCAAAAATGTCTTAGTAAACACTCTGTCTCCAAATCATAAAACAACAATCATAAATACCAAAATCATAAGAACAAGGAAGGAGACCTATAACCAAAAATTCAACCAAACATCAAATTCAATAGACGCACAATGATCCCGCTTGCAGAGCTCATTTTTTTACTGTTGTAGCCATGGTGGCGCTTGAGGCAGTTGGAGTATCTACAGGGAAAAAGTGACCAATCAAGTGGATAAAGAGCGAGGTCTAGAAAAAAACCAGGAGATTTGAAAAAAATTATGTAATAATTCCGAAGTTATATTAGTAGAGGATATTGTTGATTATATTTTATTGAGAAGGGGAATTATTTTGAATGGAAAAAGCCAATAATATAATCAGCTCAATAGAAAATATAAATCAATTAAGACAAATAGTCAATGAGTTAGATAATAAAATACAAACTTTGTATTGGATTTTAGATCCAGAAATATGGATCAAAGATTTGTAAACCATATACAGTTAATTATGGAAAGAATAATATTAAAACATATAAAAGAAATCATAGAATTTAACATAAATATTTTCAGTATTGACTGATCAAGTATATCGATGGAAACCAGTAACATAAATTGAGTAGCTGATTCCGAATGAACAAAAGTATCCTTTGTACTTCTGGTATAACAACTCATGTACTTGATCTACCAAGAATGGAAGAATATCATAAAAAAAATTGTAAAGAAATGAATATGACAAAGAAAAAATGGTTAAATGAAAAAACAGAAATTATATATAATAATGAACAGCTAATGATATGTTTCAAATGTAAAACATATTAATACACTAGTATGATATTTAGAATAAGAGATTTTATAACAAAAATAGAGTTAGAAGCAGTAATCAGTATAAATTTACCCATAAAAATAAAAATGAAAATTATATAACAAAAATAGCATGGGATAAGTTTAAAAGTTTAATAATCCAAACTTTTGTACAAAGAGACCTAGAAGAATTAATGGAAATTTTTGAAAACTTTAGTATATTTAATATAAATAATTTCATATAATTTATATTTATCAATTTGATTTTTAATTTTACTTGTAAAAAATGTTAGGCCACAATAAGATAGTATCAGAGCCATAAAGCAATGAATCCTATACAACAAATAATAAATTCTCTGTATATATTGAAATTAGAGAATAAAACTGAAATAAAGAATTTAATAAAAGGAATTAAAGCAAGCAAAAATCAAAAAAGAAATGCAGAATTAGACTTAATGCAAGAAGAAAAAGAAAGATTCAATACTAATACAAATGAAAATGAAACAATATTAGAAAAAAGAATAAAGTTTATAAACAAATTTATAGAACTTTTAGTATACTAGTATAAAAAAAAAAAACATTATGAATAATCACCAATAATTTCTAGTTCAACAAGCAATGGAAAGAACACAAGAATTATATTCATATATAGATCATATATTTATTGGTTGGGAAAATAGAATAGATTTATATATATAATTTTTAAATCAAAAAATACAATTAGTAGAACAAGAAAGAACAAATTTAATAAACATGGGAATACAAATATATAGAAATTCATAGATTTATATGAATTTGATAACTATTTGATATCTATATAAAGATATAGTAAAAATTTTAGAAAGAAAAAAAAAAGTAGATGTATATGAGATAATAGAAGAAATAATCATCTGTAATTCATAAAAACATCAAGGATCTTTGTGAAAATATGTTCATAAAAGACAAAATTGATGTAACATACGGAGGCTGTGACATAGCAACCTCCGTATTCGAGTTGTCGTGATAAATTAATTTAGGATATAGCACATCAAATGTGAAAATTCTACTTAGTTAACCTTAGCAATTACAGTTAGCTTCCATTGAACTATGAACTTTGAAAATAAAAGTTGAATGTGAAAATTCAAAAGAAATAAAGCAGTCTTTCTTTTTTTTTTCTTTTTTTTTTGCTCTTTTGGGGTACATCAACTTGGAAAAGATAATTGAATGTTTCAGAACTAAGGTGTAGTATGTAACATGGATCCTACATCATTGCAAAAGAAGTACTTCATGTTAAGAATAAGAAGCAAACCATTATAAGACAGTTAAATAATTGATATTGATGATGTGGCAAAGCTAAGTCAGCAAAGCTGTTAAGTTTGCTACTGTTAGCTTTGTGTATCAATTAGCATGCACTTAGTTTGTTAAGCAAATTCACACGTGTATTTGATGAATGAAGAAGATTCTAGATGTAAATATATAAAAGCCTTGTAATCAGATTTAGATTCATTAATGAGAAACAGTTAAATTTGCTCAAATCAAATTCCCTCTTTCTCTGCAAATTTTCTCTCAATTTCTCAGTAACCAAACAGTCCAAATTAATTAAATAAACTTTGATTTGGTATCTGAGCCACTCACTCATGGCTTCCTCAAGCTTAAGCACAAATGCTTCCTCTTCAATTTTACCTTATAAATTCACAACACCGATCAAACTATACATTTTGGAAGTTGTAAATCCTCTCCTTTGTCAAAGCAAATGAACTTGAAAGCCTTCTTAATGGATCACGATCTTGTCTAGATCAGTTTCTTTCTAATGAATTAGCAAGAATCAATGCTGCTTCTAGTGGATCACTAAGAGCCAATGCTATTACTCTGGAGAATCCTGCATATGCAGCTTGGAAAAAACAAGAGAAGCATTGTAGGCTTTCTGCAATATGTGTTGTTGACCAGACCTGATATAGCTTACTCTGTCAATGAACTTAAAGTCACTCTTGTTCAAGCTCCTATTCTATACTGTGACAATCAGAGTTCTGACGCTTTAGCTAGTAATCCAAAATATCACTCACGCACTAAACATGTTGAACTGGATTTACATTTTGTTCGAGATTACATTTTATAGTACGATATTTGAGTAAAAAAAACTCACTTCCCATAACCCAAATACACCCAGTACTCTCATACACACTTGAAAGAAAAATAACTCTCAATTGCCCACACTCTCCAATTGCTTACTCTCACAATAATTTTCTAATGAATTATTTATATCTGAATTTGAAACTTTCTCAAATTCTCTCAAGTTTGAGATGCATTAGAAATGAATAAGCTCTTTCTATTTATAAGAAAAACTTCACCAAACATGCAACAAAAGACTTCAATAATTGGTAAAAAATTCAATAATTTGGAACTATTTTCTTCGCCAAACTCTACCAACCAAATTGAAAGTTTTGCATGTCAATTGTGGGAAACATGTTAGCCACATATTTGTTGAAAATTGGCATTTTAGTGATGCTTTTTTCCAATTCTCCACCTCGGCGAAAATTTATCCAAATCTGAGCCGACTACTAATGAATCATCATCCCCAAAGTGGCTACATCTCTGTAACTGCCTACGTACCCAAAATTTTGGATCAAGCCAACCGTAGTTCAAAATTCTTCAAACTTAATATATTCGAAGGATTTGAATTAGTTTCAACCAATATTGAAACTTAATTCCAGAAATCACCTTTATTAACATATCTTATGGGTTATTCTTAGTATTGATCTTTTTCAATAACACATCACCGCCCTCAATAATCTCTCTCACATAATGATATTTCACATCTATGTGTTTCGTCCGAGCGTGATATGTTTGATTCTTCGCAAGAAATATTGCACTCTGGTTATCACAGAAAACCTTAATGTTCTCTTTGATTACCCCTAAATCACCTAACAAACCTTTCAATCAGATACCTTCTTTTACAGCTTCAGTTGCTACCATGTACTCTGCATCCGTAGTGGACAGAGCAATTGTCGATTATGGAATCGACCTCCAGCTGATCGGACCTCCACCCAATGTGAATACGTAACCCATTGTTGATCTTCGTTTGTCTAGGTCTCCAGTGAAATCAGAATCACAATAACCAATACATTGTTGACCATAATCCATCTTAAACAATAACCCAACATCAACTGTCTCATACAGGTATCGAAAAATCCACTTAACCGCAAGCCAATGGTCTTTACCTAGATTATGCATGTATCGACTAACCATACTCACAGTTTGAAATATATCAGGCCTTGTGCATACCATAGCATACATAATACTACCCACAGCACTAGTATATGGAACACAAGCCATACAGTCATGCTCCTCATTAGAGCAAGGACATCAAGAAGAGCTTAATTTAAAATAAAGAGCTAAGAACTACATACCAGTTTAGTTTTGTCATCTATACCGAACTTTTCTAGTACCTTCTTCAAATAAGACTTTTGAGTCAACCACACGCTTCTATTCTTTCTGTCTCTGCGAATTTTCATCCCAAGTAATCTATGTGCATCACCTAAATCTTTCATCTCGAACTCAAAAGCTAGCTACTTCTTTAATCTCTCAATCTCACCTCTATTCTTCGAAGGTATAAGCATATCATCGACATAGAGTAACAAATAGATGAAAGCTCCATTTTGTAGTCTTTTAAAGTAAATACAGTGATCATGTTCACTTCTAGTGAATTTCTTCCCTTGTATAAATTGATCAAATATCTTGTACCACTGCCTTGGTGACTATTTCAATCCGTACAAAGATTTAATCAATCTACATACATGATTCCCCTTTCCAGTAACTTTGAAACCATAAAGCTGAGTCATATAGATTTCTTCCTTTAAATCTCTATGTAAGAATGCTATCTTAACATTTAATTGAACCAACTCTAACTCATATTCTGCCACCAAGGCAAGTAGGATACGAATGTAAGTATGTTTTACAACTGGAGAGAAAACTTCATTATAGTCAATACTTTCGTTCTGAGAAAAACCTTTTGCTACGAGCCGAGCCTTATATCGATTAGTTGATTGATTTGGAGATCATTTATTCTTGGTGTAGACCCATTTATTGCCAATAACCCTTTTCCCCTTAGGTAACTCCACAAGTTCTCAAGTTTAGTTTTGATGGAAAGATTTCATCTCTTCTTCCATGGCTAACTTCCACTGATTATTTTCACTACTGCGTAATGCTTCGCCAAAAGTGTTGGAGATGTCATCATCAAAAACTAGAAGTGCATAGGCTACTACCATGTCTTTTGTAAGCCATCCAGGTTTTTTTATCACTCTTTTTGGCCTCCTTATTGCTATAGTCTTATTTTCATCATCTACATCTTTAGTTGTTTCTTTCTCTTCTGGGACATCAATAGAAATAACCTCTTCTTCAACTCTTGATGTCACTTCCAAAGTTGAACTTCCTTCTGTAGAACTAACTGGTACATATAGAGTTGCATCAAACTCCACCTGCTGCAATGTCTCATTGGTCTTGTTCTTTACCTGTTGAGAACTTGGAGCCATCAATATAGAAGCTTCATCAAATGTGACATCTCTGCTATACACAAACTTTTTATCTTCAAGATCACAAAGCTTGAAACCTTTAACTCCACCTTTTAATCCCACAAAGATAGCTTTTCTTGCACGAGGATCGAGCTTATCATTCTTTATATGATAATAAGCTGGACACCCAAATACACGAATGGAGTCATAGTCTTGTGCGGGCTTTCCTGACCACATCTCTATAGGAGTTTTACCTCTAATTGCAGCATAAGGCAACTGGTTTATTAAGTGACTTGCGTAGCTCACAGCCTCAGCCTCAAAACCTTTTATCTAAATCAGCATTAGATAACATGCACCATACTTTTTCTGGCAAAGTACGATTCATACGCTCAGCCACACCATTCTGTTGTGGAGTATGTCTCACCGTGAAATATCTTTTTATACCCACACTTTAGCATACTTGCAAGAACAGATCATAAGTATATTCACCCCTATTATCAGATTGCAATACTTTGATCTTTCTGCTAGTTTGAGTCTCTACCAGTTTCTTCCATTTCACGAAAATCTTTAGAACTTCATCCTTTGCTCGCATGGTGTTCACCCACACACGTCTGAAGAAATCATCAATAAATGTAAAAAAATAAAGGCTTCCACCAATTGATGCAGTCTTGGTTGGTCCCCATATATTACTGTGAACATACTCAAGGATCTCACGAGTATTGTGATTAGCTGTACCGAACTTGACCCTTGTTTCTCACCTACTACACAATGCTCACAAAAATTTAATTTACAAGTTTTGGTACCTTTTAAAAGCCCATGCCTCATCAGAGTTTGCAAAGACTTCTCTCCAGCATGTCCTAGTCGTACATGCCATAGCTTGGTAGTGTCACTATGTGCCTCAGCAACATTAACTTCATCAGTAGTACCTCCCTTCAAATAGTACATACTATGACGTCTGACACCTTGCAAAATCACCATAGCTCCATATATGAACTTCATTGTACTATTTTCAATGGTAACCTTGTAGCCTTTAGCTTCCATAGCACCCACAGAAATTAGATTTTTCTTTAAAATTGGAACATATCTAACCTCTTTCAGTTCTCTGATCATTCCATTGAACATTTTGAGCCGAATTATTCCTATCCCCATTGTGCGACAAGATTGATTATTTCCCATCACAACTGATCCTGATTCTAAATTATGAAAATTTGTAAATCATTCTCTAATAGGACACAAATGATAGGTTACTCTGGTATCAAGTAGCCACTCACTTGTACTAGCCACATATGTTGTAGGCATAATACTTAGTGAATAATCAGAGTCATCATCTTTCCATGCCATGTTTGCTGTTACTAGTTTCTTCCCATCTTTTTTTCGAGCTTTCAGACAATCTTTCCTCCAATGGCCCTTTTCATGACAAAATGCACACTTATCTCGAGCCATATTTCTACTTCTCAATTTGGACCGAGAATTCTTCCCACCATGCTTCTTCTTTTTCTCCATCGTCCTTTCTCTAATTATCAAAGCTTCAAACGATGCTCTTTCAGAATGTTTGTTATTATTCCGAATCTCCAAATTAGTCAATGTTGTACAAACATCTTTGAAGATGATCACGCTTTTCCCATATATCAAGGTAGTCACAAAATTACTATACTCTTCTGGCAATGAGTGCAGCAGAATCATAGCCTTTACTTCACCCTTAATATCTTCATCAAGATTCTTTAAATCAGCAAGTAACTTTTCAAATCTTGAGACATGATTATACATTGACACCCCATGCTTCATTCGAAAACCATACACCTGGTTCATTGCATAAAGACGATTTTCAAGACTTTTCAGCAAGTACTTTTCTTCTAATGTACGCCATAAAGTTATCGCACAATCCTTATCTTTTACCAGATATTTTAACTCTTTGGTCAAACAAGATCTGATTTGACCACAAGTTTTTTCGTTCATATGATCCCAACTTTCTTCATCATACAAGTTTCTTTTATTTTTTAGAACAACATCGAGATCGATTTGAATAAGAGCATCCATAACTTCACGCCTCCACATGCCAAAGTTGATTTTCCCATCAAACTTTTCAACATCGATCTTATGGCCTCCAATAACAGGTGCTGCATGATGATGTGATACATCTCGCCTCCCACCTATAGTGTCTCCTGAAATAGTTTGGGTAGATCTCTCCCTAATTTTTGAAGTTTCACCTTCTATCATTTTCTCAACAAACTATTCACACTTGAAAAACAGTCTCTATAATGTTAATTTCGTGTGAATATATACACCAGGAAAGTTCCCAAGAGAGTGGACAGATCACAACGATCCCACTTAAAACCCAAACTCCTTAGACTCTTATCGTCTTGTTGACAGAACTTTCCTACACATATATAAATACACACTACTTACAATAGATTGTCTCCCAAGTACAAATGGTCGTCTCTATCGTATCTATAAACAATACTTTATTTTTAAATAGTACCAAATATATAAATAGTACGTACCTATGAATAGTGTATTATACATAAACAGTGCTATATACCCCAAGCACACCAAATAATTATAAAATTAAATGACACAAGAATTTAGTGTGGTTCGGCGATTATGCCTATGTCCACGGGAGCAAGAGAAAATAATTGTATTATTAACAATTATTTATAGTACAATATTTGAGTAAAGAAAACTCACTTCCCGTAACCCAAATACACCCAGTACTCTCATACACACTTGAAAGAAAAATAACTCTCAATTGCCCATACTCTCCAATTGCTCACTCTCACAATAATTCTCTAATGAATTATTTCTCTCTGAATTTAAAACTTTCTCAAATTCTCTCAAGTTTGGGATGCATTAGAAATGAATAAGCTCTTTCTATTTATAAGAAAAACTTCATCAACCATGCAACAAAAGTCTTTAATAATTTGTAAAAAAATTCAACAATTTGGCACCATTTTCTTCACCAAACTCTACCTACCAAATTGAAAGTTTTGCATGCTAATTTTGGTAAACATGTTAGCCACTTGTTTGTTGAAAATTGGCATTTTAGTGCTGACTTTTCTACAATGCCATTCCCAGGCCACAAGCTTGAGGGGGGATGTTAAGAATAAGAAGCAGACCATTATAAGACAATTAAATAACTAATATTGACGATGTGGCAAGGCTGTTAAGTTTGTTATTATTAGCTTTGTGTATCAATTAACATGCAGTTTGTTTGTTGAGTAATTTCACACGTGTATTTGATGAATGAAGAAGATTCCAGATGTAAATATATAAAGCCTTGTAATCATATTCAAATTCATTAATGAGATCCAGTTAATTTTGTTCAGATAAAATTCCCTCTTTCTTTGTAAATTTTCCCTCTGTTTATTAATAACCAAATAGTACAAATTAACTAAATAAACTTTGATTCTTCAAATGGATAAAAGAATTTTGGGGGAAAATGG
The DNA here is from genome assembly GCA_025617385.1 of Murraya koenigii. Classification (NCBI taxonomy): domain Eukaryota; kingdom Viridiplantae; phylum Streptophyta; class Magnoliopsida; order Sapindales; family Rutaceae; genus Murraya; species Murraya koenigii. Next base: position 28,469,077 of record CM046812.1, read on the forward strand.
CCATGTCTCACTAATTGAGATAACTCATTATGCACTATGGAGATTCATAGCACAGTCCCCTTCGTTCAAGCTGTCTTTGTGGCTAAACACTGATTCAATTGGATCACCACTTGATTAATAAATGGTCTTATGTTGGCATTAGTTAATGTCAAAGTCCTCGTTTAACCTTGGATTTTTTTTTCTTCCTTTTTTCCAAAAGGGTAGAGATTGGCGCAGATCAATTTTCTAGCCCCTACTTATCTCAAGACTCGAACTCGGGTTATCGACAAAACAAATCTGCTTAAAAATCACTCGATCAAGCGCTCTTGGTCCAACCTTGGATCATTAACAACAGTCTTTCTTATATCTCTTGTGGCAATAAGCATGGAACTAACCCAATCACTTAATGTGAGTATTGTTTCCATTATATTCTCAACTGATTTCGAAATTACATGATATCCTGTTATTATCCCTAGAGGAAATGATACCGATATTGTACACAGTACTCGATCTTTTTAGTCAATCTATTTGTTGTATAATACCTGCAAGTGAAAAAAATGCAGGATTTGAAGCAAGCATGCAATATATGATTGTTTCATCAATAAGATTTTCACACTTGCTGATAGGTAATTTTTCAGTTAGAAAGGAAAATCAAAGCAGTAGAGGAAGAATATAAGTTGATTAGAAGGGAAAAGACAACTCTTATTCTAAAACATGCCCGGTACAAGTCTAATAAGGTCTCCAAAATAGACTTGTACACATACCAGAAACTAGAAAACTAAAAAAGAGGAAAATCACTCGAAATCAGGAACATAATCACTTAAAATGGTAACATGCATAACCGCCATAAAATACATGCAACCACTACTATAATTTGTTCTGACTAAATCAAATAACCAACTGAAAAAACTTGATCCCCATGCATCCTTGCATGCTCTTCATGGCTCGCAAAAAAAAAAAAATCAACCAGTCTCTCATGGTGAAAAAATCAACACCACTAGCTGACATTATCAATATCTTCATCTATTGATTCAGAGTTGTTTACCTTACTTTATTATAACAATCTTCTTTAAGATGCCTTGATTGTTGGTCTGCACACCTTCAAGAGTTTCAATAGAAACAGAGTTTATATCGTCTTTGCTTTCTTGTGTAATAATATTAAATCAATATATTTTTGACTTGCCACAAGCCAAAATTGATTCTTTTATCAAGCTTTTGTATTTCTACTTGTTTTGAAAATCATATTGCTAATATATTTGTTCTATATTTAACTTTGACTCTGAGACTACTTGTTAGAAAATTTAATCTCACCTATGATCTTATGAATAAAAATTATCAAAAAAACTAATAAATAGATATAAATAGAGAATAAAATCAATCATATAACATAAGAATTTACGAGGAAAGCTAGAGAACCGCCAAGGACAACAAGAGAAAAATTAAGTATTTGAAAAATTATTTCAATCATTGTAGTATTTTCCTCACACCCAAAGCCTCAATAACACCCAATCTCTCAAACCTATCGTTTTTCTCACACTATATTGTCTATTCGCAGAGAACTGATTGTTGTGTTATGCAAACAAGTGAACCTAACCTTCTTATATATAGTGACTATTTTTTTTAGAAAAAGTATTCATTTCCTTATATAAGTTATATTCTTCCTTTAATAAGTTAAGTCACAAAAAGAAATTAATTAATTATTTCTTAAATAAGAAACCTCTTAAATAAGAAAATTACTAAATAAAAAAAATTTAAGAAATATCTTAATTTAAGATTTATAAATCCTCATAAAAAAATGAGACATATTTCTAACAAGTATCTCAAATATTTCATAGCTGAAGTGTAGTATCTGATATTGATTCTAAATCATTGCAAAAGAAGTACTGCAAATGGCTAAAAGCTTTTGATCAAAAGAAAAGGGGTGGTGGGGTGTGTTTGGTTGTACGCCATGTTTCGCTAATTGAGATAACTCACTATGGACCATGGAATGGAGATATTCACACCACATTCTTCTTCTTTTGAGCTGTCTCTATGCCTAAACACTCATTCAATTGGATAACCAATTGATTTATAAATGGTCTTGTGTTGGCATCAGTTGATGTCAAAATCCCCCTTTTGGATTTTTTTTCTCTTTTTTTTTTTAAGGGTAGAGATTGGTGTGCAAATCAATTTTAATTTTAGCCCCTATCTATCTCAAGACTCGAACTCAGATGGTCAACTAAATAAATCTACTTAAAAATTACTCGATAAGCACTCTTAGAGCAACGTTGGATCATTAACAGCGGACTTTCTTATATTTCCTGTGGCAATAAGCATAGAACTAACCCATTCAATTATGTGAGTGTTGTTTCCATTATATTCTCAACTGATTTTGAAATTGCGTGATGTCCTGTTATTATCTCTAGGAGAAATGATACCGCAACTGTACACATCACTCGATCTTTTCAGTCGATCTATTTGTTGTATAATACCTGTAAGTAAATTAATATATATATATATATATGCAATAGATGATGGTTTCATTGATAAGATTTTCAAATTGCAAACCAACTTTCAAATGCAAATTTCAAGAATTGAATTAGACCATTTTGGATTTTCTAAGAACAGTAATAATGAATTTGGAGAAAGTGAAAAGAATATGGGTTCTTATCGTCTTCTTCTCAAGCTTGCTTGGACCAAAAATCTTCAATCTCATTTTAGCATCTTCTGATGAAAGTCCATGTCTGGCTGTTCTTAATTAGTTATTCAAATAGTTCATGCGGTGGTAATCGTTTCTACGAAAACAGTGTGTTTGATTGTCCATTGAGGTTCTGCATGTAACAAATGCAAAACAATTACCGCATTTATTACCTCGCGGTTGCAATTCTCGGGATCAACCAATGGTTTCTCTGAATCCTCAGACATGATTTAAACTTGAAAATCCCAACCTGACATGATTTTAAAATCAAAAGCTTCTTGTGAGCATTATGCTTGAATGCCAATGTGAGCATTAGGCTTGAATGGCGTGACTTAAATGACATTAACTGTAACATTCAGCTGACCTAAAATTAGTTTCGGACAACCCTTAAAATCTTTGAGTGGCAACAATTAATTTAGAGGTGCAATAAAATTATTTTTGGGTTTTGTATGTTACAGCTAATATAACGTAACACTGAAAACTTTTTTTTACGCCTCTTCACGTGTGTACCTCATCAATACACCAATGCAATGCATTGCATACCCAGTTATTTGATAATTTAAATTTTTATTTATTTCTTTAGAAAAAATAATAAACCTCTATAATTTAGTAAAATGGTCACGGGAACTCTCTTGTCCCAAAAAAAAATTAGATGTGATCATTTATTTAATATAAGAGGATCTCGGTGACTATTAGGATTTTTTTTTTTTTCTTTTAACATTTACTTATTGTGGATTGTAAGGTAATGAAAGATATGGCTTGTGGGTTCATACTTCATACATCCCAAGCACAAATTTTTCAGGGGCAAAACACAAATTCAAATTATGTTGAATTAATTCGCTCCACGATCAGTGCAGCAGAAATCGATTATTTAGCCATCTTATTATTTTTATTGCAAGAGGCGAAACCAACTTGATTTTCTCATTAGAGAATTTATTTAGATAAATAAGTGTAGTACATTGATGTATGATCATCTAGCATTTGTAGGCACAAAAGCATTGCATGGGAACAGGAGGTGCAGTGTATAAATTACAAAGTCCCTTTCCGTTGTAACGAATTTTACAGTCTTCCTAGCAACGTTAGCCACCTTTGCAGTTCCACGCCTTGTGGGCAATCTTTTCCTTCTGTCATTGGCACCCACTTTTCATCTATAAGATTTAAGAACGCCGTTAAAGCAGTGTAAATGATAAGATCATCAAGACTCAAGAGTGAGTCTTTGATAGAATAAACATATTGTTTCTTTATTATCTGATGTACAGGAAATCTAAAATAAAGTCTCTTAAGGAGAAATTTTATTGATTGAAAGAGAGAATGACAAAACAACCGTTGGCAAAGACTCCGATAACTAAAATAACCAAGATTACGCAAGTCATAGCCTCTTGGGAGACCAGGATTTTTTTCCCACAATAAAGTACTGGAAACCAAAATAAAGAAAAGGAAATTGAAAGTTTCTTCTAAAAGATAAAAATCACCAAAGTTTTTCTAACACAAAATTGAGCCCAGAAGTGAATTTTATTTCTCTAGATGCAGGCTTCAAAACAACACATCATGCATATTCATATATCTAAGATAGAAAGTTTAGCCTCTGTAAATAAGATTCGGAATTGTTTTACCAGCAGTGAAAACAAGGAAGATAAGCAAGAAGTAGCCATGTTTCAGCTGATGATATTACTAAGGTTACACTCTGTTTATATCGAGTTTATATCAAATAAAAGAAAGTATTATTGTCTATTTGAAAAGAAGAGAATGTGTATGTCTATGTCATTGTATTGACGCAAGAGCATTTACCTCATTCTCTTTAACAATAGCCATAATTGAACAGATATTATTCTATAAATGAGAATCTGACATTAAATTTATGTTCAGTTGGAGACTTAGAAAAATGTGTATCAAACCAACTTGGTCTAAGAGTCTAGAAAAATGCGCATCCCGATAACCTAGTTCATTAAGTGCGTTAGATTAGGAAATTTTTAAACAATCTTGTAAAAAAAATCTTGTGTGCATACATTTGCAATATTTAAAAAGTTGGACTATAAACTCAAAAACCACATGAAAAATAAATATGTTTCTATAAAATGATTACCATTTTCAAATAATAACTGTTTCATGAGTGCCAGCTAGTTCAGCTGGTAAAATCTTATGAGTAGAAATAAAATGTCTAAGGTTCAAACCTCAATCACATGGGTGGGGAGAGAATAAGTTGCCACTAGGCTATAAGCTAATTTAATTAAAAAAAAAGAACTGTTCCACTTTATACCTGAAGTGCATGGCTGCAGTGTGAAATCAACACTGGATGCACAAAAGAACTGCTTGGGAGCCGATGGAGCTGCATTTAGATAACGCCATTCTATTTCCACTGCATAAAATTGTTTAGTCTTCAATCTTCAACCTGGCAGCTCCAAAGCATAGGCACTGTTCATCTGTTTGTCAAGCACAATATTAATTAGCCGTTAGCCAATGCAGAGAATTTTATTGATAATTATACCAAAACGATTGAAGCAATGATAGAAAATTATACCAGAAAAAGGTTGAATAGGAGGACAAGCAAGAATTAAACAGTAGAGAGCTTTGCCGTCCTTGAACTCTCGAGAGGGTTCTAAGCTGTTAACAGTTTTAAAAGGGTTTTCAAACCATCTTGGCTGATTGCCATTTACACTAGCAGAACAGCTACCCTCAGCATTAATCATCCTTAAATGGGCTTTTTTATTGTTTGGTTACCAGTAATCCAAGCAGGAACAAGAACCTTCTTCAAAATGGTGATAATGTTTCCGATCTCGAATAGATATTTTCCTTTTGAAAACTTTTGAAATAAGCTTCATGGCTGAATGGCAATCACTGCAGATTCGAATATTCTTCACGATCCTTATTGTAGATCCTGGCTTGGTACAGATTAAACCAAAAGCTAATGCTAATTTCTCACTGTGATATCCAATCACAGTTTCCTTTTCCTCCTCTTCAATGTCAAACATAACTGATCTTGTCTCTACATTGTAGCCATAATTCTTTATCCTTTTGACAATTTCTTCCCATAGCTGGTAGATCTCCACTGTTTTTTCATGAGATCTATCTCCTGCCAAGAATTCATGAACAACACCATCCAATTCAATCAAGCTACATCCAGGGGCCCGTTTTATTTTTCTTTTTCGCATAGTTTTCCTGACTTCTTCAGCATATTCTCCTTTCATTGTTTCAGCATAAATGTTTGATAATAAAATGTAACGACCATCGTGGTTTTCATCAGATTCTATCAGCATACTCCCGATTCTTTGACCCATCTCAGCATTTCTGTGTACCCTGCAAGCACCAAGGAGGGTACCCCAGATGATGTTATCCGGTTTCATTGGCATTGAAGCAATGAAATTTTCTGCCTCCTCCAACAAACCAGCACGGCCAAGAAGATCAACCATGCAAGCGTAGTGATCCAACTCGGGTTTAATTCCATGAACATCAAACATTGAATGAAAATAGTAAAATCCCTTCTCAACCCACCCCAAGTGACTGCATGCAGATAAAACTGCTATGTAAGAGATACTATCAGGTGAGATGCCCTTACTTTTCATGATCTCAAAAAGCTGAAATGCTTCAATGCTGTGTCCATTCATTGCCAGGCCAAAAACTGCACTTGTATAAGCTGAAACATCTTTGTCCCTATATGAATGAAATACCTGCATTGCTAAATCAATGCTTCCACATTTTGCATACATGTCTATTAGAGCTGCACATAGTATTGAATCTAATTTTATACATTTCTTTTGAATATAAGAGTAAACCCAATTCCCATAATCCAAAGCTCCTAATTGTGCGCACGCAGAAAGCAAACTCACCAAAACAGCAGAGTTTGGTTCCAAATCCAATGATTGCATCTCTCTAAACAAAGCCAAAGCTTCGTTTGGCCGCCCATTCTGAACAAAACCCGAAATCAACACAACCCAAGAAACCAAACTCCTCTTCGGCATCTCATTAAACACCCTACAAGCGTCATCTACAGAACCAAACTTAACCAAGCCACTAAGAACACTATTCCAAGAAACATCATTTCGTTGAGGCATTTTTTCAAACAGCTTAAGCCCTTCCAAAATTTCACCGCCCCTCAAATACCCATGTATCATCGAATTCCACGACACAATATCAAGATCATCACTCTCGTCAAATACCCATCTCGCATCCCTCACACTCCCGCACACAGAGTAAAACTGTATAAGAGAATTTTTCACAAAGATGTCATATGCAAATGAATTTTTAACCACCATCCCATGCAACTGTGTGCCCAAATCAAAATGACCACAAGTAGCACAACCCTGAAACAAAAACGTAAATGTAAAGTTGTTCGGAGCTACATTCAAGTCAATCACTCTGTAGAACAAGTGTAGTGACGTGGAGAGATAGTGCGGGCGGGAAAGGCAGGAAAGGCGGGAGAGGCCACGAATGACTGTGTTAAAGAGGAAGATTTGAGGGGGTGTTGAGGATCGAAAGAGGAGAAGAACAGCGTAGTTTATGTCACCATGTGGATTGAGAGATGAGAATGAGATGATGGGTCTGAATGATTTTGGTGGGTGCTTTAGGCCTCTTATTATGAGCTGAGTGTGGGTTTGTTTGAATTGTTGAATGGCTTTGCATTTGTAAAGCAGTGATGTGAATGCAATATTAGGTGCTGCTGCTGCCGCTGTTGGCATAGTGTGTTTTAAGTACTTGTGTTTTGTTGCATTGAATATCTTACTTATACAGTTGTACTCTACGTTGCTAAATGCTAAATCATGGAGCTGAGACATTAATATGACACACAGTTTGGAACGTATTAGATCATTTTAAACTGTCGTTTTGCATGATGATGATGATGATGCTCAGGCTATTGTGGGTTATGGTACCGTTAGTCGGATAAAATATTTTAGGAGAGAGATGAGTTAACAACAATTTAATTGATTGATTCCCAATTAACATCTAATATAAAGAGATTATATTAGATGTGAATGGAAATATATACTACATGGTAAACATAGTAAATGAAAATGTCAATATAGTTAATAGAAATGTAATTTAAATTATCCAAATACAGAAGGTTAGTATATTATGAATAGGGTTATTATCTTTCCACTATTATCAACAACACTTTCGAGTATTTGTCACATTTATAACCAAAAAAAAATGATTAAAATGTTGAAATGAAACCCCTATTGAAGGGAAAGATAGGACAAAACTGCATAAATGGTAATCCCAAATTGGATTTATGCATTCTATAATCGATTTATTTCATCATAATCTTATCACCAGATTAATGCATAAATACAAGCAGAAATTGGTTTAAGCAACGAATCTTTTGACTATCTCTTCTCTCCTTCAAGAAAAATAAAGATTCCTTGTGCATGCAAACTCATCCATGAAGCAAAAGTAAGCAAAACGCCCGTGCGATCTCATTCTCATTTGAGACCGCAATTTGGTTTTTCCATCTCAAAGCATATCTCACATTCAAAGCTGTTGTAGGGTTCTTTTGTTCTTTTTCTTAAATCTCAATCTTTTCCGCAGCACCTACATAGCAAAGAACATGAACCATAAGCTAAACAAAGAACATAACATTACTGTACATAGCCAAGCAGTTAGCAACACCTAGACCTGGAAAAAGCATGGACAAGATATAAGAGATCCCAAACTATCTGGTAGGAACAGTCAAGGATTAACAGAATTAAGCAATTTGTATCTCAGAATATGATAATCCAGCTAAATTTTTATATGCTATTTGTATTAAAAAGTAGCACAATGATGAAGACATTTTGAAGCAAAAAGGACAAGCACATCACTGAAATCTTGACAACGGTTTATTGGAAAGTAGCATATAGCATGCAAATGTATGCATCTCTATAGGCAGTAATGAAAACAAACGGTGAATTCTAACCTCAGTAGACTAAGAAACAGCTTTTGTCAACAAAATACGGTTGTACTGCTCAAAAATTGAAGCTGTAAAATTACCGTTTGTATCTCTTCTTTGAACCACAAGGACAGAGGGCATTTCTACTGATCTGACCACTCTTAGCCAAATTGGACCTGGCAAGTTCCAGTGGTGTTGATCCCATCAGCTTTTGAATCTACAACATTGAAATCATGGTTAATGATATATTCCCAATATTCTACTCTCACAGAAAATATCATTTAAAAGAATAATAAAATGCCACAGGATGCTTGAAACACATCCATGCCCACAAAAAACATATTTTAAGTTAAACCTCCCAAGAACTAGTTAATTCACATTAAACATTTTAGGTCATTTTTAATCATCCACATAAATCTATCTTCACAAACCCATTTCCAAGAACCAATATTAGCATCACAAACAATCACAATGACTTGCAAGATATATTACCTCAGCCATGCTCTTCGGCATTGGTTTTCCTTCCTCCTTTAACTTCTCTATTTTCTTTTGTGCTTCTTTGGCCCATGTAAACTTTGCAAGGGTATTCTCGACTTCGGCTATCGTGCAATTGCATTGCTTTGCGGCTTCTTGTTTTTGACTGACTTGGAGATTCTACAATCAGAAAATCTAAAACCTTAATCAGGACACATACCCAGACGCAATAAATGAATGTGTGCATATCACATGATAAAAAAAGATCTAAAATGCATGTTTTGATTCCAGAATGTCATATTTTCGTAACATGAACATGAGAAACTTATAATACGGATCATCAAACTTGTAGCCTTGAAACATACAAAATTTACCCACAAAAACTGCATCTATGCATACAAAAGACCAACCTCTCCATTAGGATCAAAAGCACCAAGATAGCGAAGAACTGCCTCTTGTTTCTCAAAAGTATCAGCAAAAGTGGTTGCACTGCTTCTACCAACTATGTATTGTTTTAATGTACCCAGCTTTCTTGCTTTCTTTAACTCATCAGCAAACCCTGCAACAATCATTAAAAAATTTACTACAACAATACCAAAATTTGTCCATTTTATAGGACCATTTAGATAATTTTCATAGAATGCGCTTTTGCCTTGGAAGCTTTCAGAAAAATGCACTCATTAAGTGCTTCTTGAAAGGCACTAACTAGTGCCTTCTCTCATTCAAAAGCCATCTTTATATTATAGTCACAAAAGTGCTTTTTTTTCCTCTCAGAAACACCTATAGCAGTGTCAAAAGCACCAATTAAGCGCTTCAAAGAACTCTAAAGTCTAAATGCTCTTCCATCCCCAAAATCAATTTTGTCTATTTCATACTAACACCGTGCAATAGTCACAAAAACGTTGTATTGTATTCAGAAGTCCTTTTCGTAGTGTCAGAAAGCCCTCACTCCTCAAAAGCACTTCAAGTGTACTTCTTACTCAAAAAGGCATTTCTACAAAAACACTTCTAACGTTTTACTCAAAATAGACCCTTGTCCAACTATTAAAAGCTTCCGCTAACATTGAAGCGAGAGCAGAGAGAGAGAGAGAGAGAGAGAGAGAGAGATTCATACTGACGGGAACTTACGAAGGAGAGTGAAAGATTCAGAACTGATGTTGCCTTCCTCTGATGATGATTTTTTTCCGGTGAAGACTCCTTTGATCGTGTCCATCCACGAGCCTTGAAGTGTCCTCGTGGTAAAAATCGAGCGGTTCTGTGATAATGCTAGGTGATGATTATGAAAAATGCTGGTCAATATTCGTAAAGAACGCATTTTTTGGGGATGGGTATGGAGATGAAGCTGATTTTGAGATTCTGTTAGGGTTTTGATGAACGGTAAGCGCCACAGTTTCAATTTGTTATTAAACTTATAAACTGAACAAAATGTACAATGGAGTCAGGATGGCCGAGTGGTCTAAGGCGCCAGACTCAAGTTCTGGTCCTCGAAAGAGGGCGTGGGTTCAAATTCCACTTCTGACAAATTCATTTTAGCAATTATTTCTTAATTTTTCTAATTGTTTTTTAAACCTAATGTGAAACTATACATTAATATAGTTTGGTAGCTATTTTCTATTTTTATAATCATTTATAATTTTATATTATAATTTGGTATTTAATTTGATTCCAATATATTCTCTTAATTTTGTAGCTATTTCTAAAATTTTTAAAACATTTATAATTATCTATTATAATTGCTGTCTAATGTGAAACTATACATTAATATAGTTTGGTAGCTATTTTTATTTTTTTAATTATTTTTAATTATATATTATAATTTGGTGTCTTATGTGAAGCAGTATAACTTAAAAAGTGTTGAACATAATTTAAAATATATGACAATTAAATATGAGATATACTTTCACTAATATTTGAAAGAAAACTATTAGAAAATATAGAGAATATAGATAACCTAAAAATATATCGAGCATAACTCAAAATTTATGCTAATTAGAGACGAGATCTACTTCTATTAGAAAATCTACTTTTATTTCATCTTTTATTGAAAATAAGAGCACGTTAGTTATATGGAGTATGGTGAGTCAAAATTATTGATCAGGGCTTTTTCTATTTTTTGAAAATCTCATTCAAATATACACAATGTAAGCAAGCTAATAAAACCCAAATGCATGTATCAATTTTTATTTTTTAATTGTTCATTCTCGAAACACGTTCAAGCACATTCAAGACCAAGAACACTGTCGTTCCTAGTATCAAAGTTTCTTCTGAGAAAAGAATTTATACCATCCCAACAATTACACCATCATTTGACAGTCACCAATAACATTGATTATATCAAAGTCTCTCTAATCAGCCTTGCAATTCAGTACAGAATACTAAAATATTCAAGTTATAGGTGATCATTTCCAATTATAAATTACAAAGAATGCCTTCCTGCTCAGCACAAGCTGATGATCCATTGAAACAAAAATCTGTGTAATCATTAACTCTTCCTCACACATCTATCAACAAATCATAGCTTCCAAATAAAAATCAAGGAAGCAGAAGCAACTCAACAGGCACATAGAGGTTGTGCATAAGCTGTAACTTCATCTCTTGCTTCTGAGTTGCAAAGAATTATAACCAAAAAGCCCATACTAAAGACAACTTAGGCTCTAGACCGCCTGAACTCAAACCAGATCTCGTAGTGATTGAAAAGCAAGCTATCATGTGTTTTCTTTCCAATATACTCGAGCCCCAAGTTTGTAAGCCTCTTCGTACACTCCTCTCCCCCCAATCGTGAGCAAAACTTTATGTTATGTGACACAAAGATACGTCCATCATAAGGTCTCAACTTACTTGCTAACCTCTCCAGTCCAAGCCAGACAAGTTTGTCGGGCATATGAAGAAAAACAGCACTAGCATATATCAAATCATACACAACTCCTGAACCAAACTTAGTAAAATCCATATCTTCGCCCCTTACAATGATAGGGCGCTTGTGTAGAAGACCTTGGGAGGGAAGTTCATATCTCAATGCAGCCATCAATGAGAGTTCATCTCGTTCCAGGCAATGAAAGTTTTCAGGGTTGAGATATCGAATGAAATGCAGGCCAACACGGAGAGTACCACAACCGATCTCAAGGACACGCGAGTTGGAAGTTAGGTGGCTGGCCTCAGCAAGGAACTCAAACACATCTCGGCCACCTGCCCAAGGCTCCCCATAGTTGCTGTGATGCTCCTCAACAAGGAGCTCACCAGGGCATGGAAGAGCTGTATGGTTGTTTGCTTCCGGTCCTTCATAGTGTGATATGCCTTTGAATCTGTACATATTCCAGAAATTTGATCAAAATTATGCCAAAACCACCTTCTTTTCTAATAAAACATGTCAAAACGACTCATGAAGCGCACACACACCAAAAAGGAACTCACAAACATGCAAATGGCAGATTTCATACGCTGTGATCTCATGTTTGAAAGTGTTGCATATGGCAAAAAACCCAATGCCACGAGATTATCATAAGGAAACTTCACCTAGAATTTTAGTTGACAAATGTTATGAAGCACACTTCACTTAATATATGTTACTGTAAAAATCTATATACAGAGTGTAAAACGAAAGAAAGGAAAACATTTCGGCAACCCATTTTACACCATGTCCATTCCAAGAAATCACAAAAGATAAATAATCTAAGACTCACAATTTCCACTTTTTCCTACTACCCGTAAAACACGCTTCCTAAAGCACCCACACGAAGCATTGTTAATCAAAAGCCAGTTTTCCGAAAATAAAATTATCTTAAACTTGTTCCTTATTCCTAGGATTCTTACTGAAAACTCTTTTCAAGAACTCCTCCACCAAAAAAACTCCAGAATTTTAAAAACAGAAGCACTCTATAGATGAAAAGGGCACATTGAACTTTAGAAATACTTTCCATATTATCCCATCAATAGTGCAAGTTTAGCAACTGCCAAAGTGATTCGCTGAGACCCCTTTTGGGATTGAGGTCTTATGAGATATGGTAAAATACAATCACTGAACTGTGAATAATATAAAAGAAACATCCTAAGGTTTCTTGTTACAAGTCAAACTATCAGTTCAAAGTCTCAAAATGTTAGTGCAATTTTTCTACTCTAGTTTCTAAAAGCTGTTTCTAGTAGTGAAATCAAAACGTGAAGGAAACTCAAGAGCGAGAGTTAGTAAATGAATGAGCTTACTGAATGAGATCTTCCAATTGCTGAGCTCTAGTACGGGGATTAATCCCCTTCCTTAACACATTGTCCTGCATATGAAGCCCGTTCTTATGGATCTGATCCCTCACCCACTCAATATCCTCTTTCGTCGCCGATGTTCTTTCGCTGAACCTTCTAGAAGACGAAGAAGAAGAAGAAGAATCATCCTCGCTCCTTGCAAAGTCGAAAACGGCGCCGTTCCCGGCAGCGTTGGCGGCGGAAGTGGTGGTGGACGACAGAGGACAATTACACGTGGCGAGCGAGGAGAGGAGGAAAAAAGAAGATCGCTGCGACTGAGAGCGTGAGAACGAGTACCGGTACGGTTATTACTATCCCCTTTTGCTGTGTCGGCGATGTTATCAGAGCCATTCGATTTCGCTTTGTTTGTTCGCTCCCTCTGGTGTGTGTGTGTGAAGAGGAACAGTCGTTTTTACGGTTATTATTTATTAATTATAATCTGGCAAAATGATGATGCAGGCGCGAGTGGATTTTAGCTATACGAGATGGACGACGTCGTTTCTTGCTTGATTATTTGTTTTCTTAGGAGACGGATGTCGACATGTCGTTGACGACGAGAATGTCGTTTTGATAGAGAAGTGTCTAGTGGGAGCAGGGGCATAACTACAGTGCGGGTGAGTTTAAGCATGTATCTTTTTGGACTTGGATTGGATTTGTAGATTCTAAAATAAAAAGGCTCAGTATCACTGGGTGAGTGATTGTACAGTAATCCATGAGGTATTTAAATAATTTTCTAATATAAAATTACTAAGTAAGCTTAATAAACTTCTCAAATTAGTTATACAAAGAGATTTACAAAAGTGTTAGAGATAAAAAGAGTAATATGGCCAATATGTAATTTTATTATTCACAACGGAGGTTTAGAGATTTGCGAGAGTGCTAGAGAGAAAAAAAAATTGTAATATGGCCAATATGTGATTTTATTATTCACAAGGGATGTTACAAGAGAGCTTTACACATATTTGTGTGATATGTGTGTGCGTGGGTTTTTGGAGATTTTGGAGATACTTAACATGGTGAGTACTAACCCTTATTTATAGTGTGGCTTTCCTAGTTCTAGAGTTATCCATATAAATTATACAATTCAATTTGTACAATTAACTATCTAAATAAGAATAAGGATAAAAATAGGGATAAGGATAAAATGGTGATAAGGATAAGCATGATGGGTTCTAGATATGGAGGATGCCAGAGGCTTCTAGATAACGAGCCAAGCTTGTTAAGTGCAAACGCCTTGTGACAGTCCGATTGCTTAGCGCATCCATACTGAGCGCACCACAGCTGGCTAGTGATGTGGGGTGGTCTATTTCTGAATACAGCTCACTTCTAAGTACATCCTGTTATTGGGTGCACCCATACTAAGAAAATATGTGTGCGCAATTTAGCCATCTTTGGTGGTGAACTTGAGCGGCTTGTGACAATCCTCCCCCACCTATGCTCACGACGCCTTCGTCGCGTCTTCATGCTTGTGTTTTTTAATGTGGTCCACGAATTATCATAATTTTTCTTCGTGTTCCCATGCTGCTTTGCTTTCAGAGAGATTCCTCTAGTTGACCAACTACTCATTGTAAAACGATACACCCCTTTTCCGTGTCACTCGATCGGTAAAGATGTACTTCACATCCTTGTCATACGATGTGATAACTGCTGTTGGGGCTCTCTTCAATTCTCTGCAGCTTGGGTCTTCTGTATCTCTGTGATATGGTTTGAGTAGACTCATGTGTAAGACCGGATGAATCTTGAGTCTTGGTAAAAATTAGAGTTGATATGAGACGTTACCCACACGTCGGACTACTTTGAAAGGTCTTTCATACCTTCTTACTAACCCCTTGTGCACTCGTCGCAGTGTCTTGAATTGTTGGGGTAGGAGCTTGATCAACACTTGGTCGCATTCCTTGTATTTGACGTGGCGTCTCCTCGTGTCAGCCCACTTTTTCATCTTTTCAGCTGCTTTGTCGAGATATACTCGCGTGATATCCGCTTCCTCATGCCACTCGCACTCGAGTTTGTGTGCTGTTGGACTTTTTCCTTCATAAGTTGAGGCTATGGCATTGGGTGTCATGAGCTGAA
The DNA here is from genome assembly GCA_025617385.1 of Murraya koenigii. Lineage (NCBI taxonomy): Eukaryota > Viridiplantae > Streptophyta > Magnoliopsida > Sapindales > Rutaceae > Murraya > Murraya koenigii. The sequence continues at coordinate 28,484,367 of CM046812.1, forward strand.
ATCCCATGATGATCTCGAAGGGACTTTTTCCCATAGCCTCGCTTCGCTGAAGATTGTACGAAAATTGGGCGATATCAAATAATTTTGCCCAATCTCATTGGTGAGCGCTTACATAATGCCTTAGATACATCTCGAGTAGGCTATTGATGCGCTCGGTCTGCCCATCCATTTGCGGGTGGAAGCTTGTTGAGAACTTGAGATCGATTCCCAACATCTTGAAGAGCTTGGTTCAAAAGCGACCTGTGAATCGTGGGTTTCGATCACTCACGATGCTCTTCGGTACTCCCCATATCTTCACAATATGCTTGATGAAGAGTCGGGCAGCTTCATCCGCTTTACAATCGGATGGTGTAGCGATAAATGTTGCATATATGCTATAACGATCAACGATAACTATAATGATTCCGCAACCTTCGGACCTTAGTAGGGTAGAGATGAAATCCATGGATACACTTTCCCATGGTCTTGATGCTAGAGGTAGAGGTTCCAACAACCCCGCTGGAAGTTGTCGATCCGTCTTGTCTTGTTGGCAAACAAGACAAGTCCGCACAGACGCCTCGATGTCATCCCGCATATGTGGCCAAAAGTACGAGACTTGAGCTAGTGCGGTTGTACGCTCCACTCCCGAGTGACCAGCCCACTTGGAGTCGTGGCACTCTTTCATCACTTCTCTTCGTAGATTTTCCTACTTTAGCACAAATAGTAGATCTCCTTTAGTGAGAGAATGCCTTCGTCTTGCCAAAATCTCCTTATCTTACCTTAAAGAACTTTTTCCAGCAAGTCTTTCGCAAGAGCGACTTGTTGAAGACCTTCTTTGATGCGTGAGACAATGTCAGACTTTGGTTGGCTCATGCTAAGTGTTACTAATTCTACCTTGCGACTTAATGCGTCCACAACGACATTGGCTTTTTCAAGCTTGTATTCAAGTCTATAGTCGAATTCCGGTAGAAAATCTTGCCATCGTGCTTGCTTAGGGCTCAACTTCTTTTGTGTTTAGAAGTAGCTTGTGGCTACGTTATCCGTTAAGATCACAAAATGTGCGCCAAGCAAGTAATGTCGCCACACCCGTAGGCAATGGATGATTGATGTCATCTTCTTCTCTTGCACGGTGTAGCGACGTTCCGTGTCATTGAGTTTACGACTTTCGAATGCTATAGGGTGGCTTTCTTGCATGAGTACTCTTCCAATGGTAAAGTCGGAGGCATCCGTATGAATTTCGAATGGCTTAGTGTGATCAGGAAGAACGAGAATGGGTTCTTTGGAAATTTCTTTCTTCAAGTCTTCGAATGTACGTTGGCAATCTTCGGACCAATGCCATGTCCCATTTTTCTTAAGGAGATCTGTCAAGGGTGCCGCCTTGGTTGAATAGCCCTTGATGAATCGGCAGTAGTAATTTACCAATCCAAAAAAAGATCTTAGTTCGGGTATTTTGGTAGGAGATTCCCATTCAAGAATGGCATTCACCTTTGAATTCTCCATCATTAGCTTCCCGTCCGCTATGTTATGTCCAAGGAACTCCACTTTTTGTTGGGCAAACGAACACTTCTCTATTTTAAGGTAGAGTTGATTTTCTCGAAGTACTTGGAGGACTTGTTATAGATGTTGAGCATGTTCCTCAAGGGTGGTGCTATACACTATGATATCATCCAAGTACACGACAACAAAGCAGTCGAGGAATGGTTGGAGGACTTTATTCATAAGTGTGCAAAATGTGGCCAGTGCATTAGTGAGGACAAATGGCATAACAAGGAATTCAAAAGATCTATACCTTATGACGCATGCTGTTTTTTATTCATCTCCTTTAGCAATCTGAACTTGGTAGTATCCCGAACATAAGCCGAACTTGGTGAAGTACCGAGTCTTACCAAGTTGATAAAAAAGATCTGCTATCAAGAGAATTGGGTACTTGTCTTGATGGTGATCTTATTGAGTGCCTGATAACCGATGCACATTCGTAAGGAACCATCTTTCTTCTTTTGGAAAAGGATGGGTGCATCGAATGGAGCTTTTGATGGACGGATATATTCGGCATCTAATAAATCCATGAGTTGTCTCCGCAACTCTTTAAGTTCGGGTGGTGCTATACGATAAAGCGCCAAGGCTGGAGGTTTAGCGTCTTGCTCCAACTCTATCTCGTGATCCACCTCTTTCCTAAGTGGGAGCTTCTTTGGAAGTTTCAGAGGCATGACGTCCTTGAATTCATCGAGGACGGCTTGTATTTGTGATGAGACTTGGCTTGGGATACTTGCGGAATCTTCCTCCTCGTTGAGCTTGCGAATAGAGACCAAGAAACTAGGGTCTTTCTTGAAAGCCTTCTTGAATTGCATGGCCGAGAGCGTCTTTTCTCCGATTTTGGTACACTCGGCAGAAACCATGCAAGCTTTACTCCCATCAACGATGCTTAGGGAGTTCGTGGCCGGTAGTGTGAAGACATGGACTTTGTCAAAGAATTCCATGCCAAGGACCATCTTGTAATCATCCATAGGCACGATAGAGAAATCAAGCTTTCTGCTCCATGTCCCGATTGCTACATGCATGCTTTGTGTGGTGCTCGCAATTGATTAGGCGGGTGAGTTTACCGCCTTAATTATGACTCCTTCCTTTGTGGTTTTGAGGCCTAGGTGCTTGGCCTCATCTTCCGTAATGAAGTTGTGCACGGCTTCGGTATCTAATAACGCACGCACAATTTTGTTGTTGATATTGGTACTTACATACATAAGCCCTTTCTTCGCTTGTGCAGGCGGCTAGCTCTCAAGTGCAACGAGGCGCTGGAAGGTACCCATGCTGGATTGGGGTTCCTCTCCAGAGGGCAAATTTTAGCCCTTAAGCTGTGCTGCGAGGGCATTAACCGACTTCTTCTCCGGACAGTTGCGTACCCAATACGGACCATTGCAAATGAAGCATGGGCTGCAAGACTTAGGTGCATCTTTCTTTCCATCTGTCTTACCTTTCCATCTTTCTTTTCTGCCCCCACTCCTTGCAGTTATGGCCTTTGTCCTTACAACCCTCTCCATCACATTTGTCTTGGTTCGGCCTTTTATCTTTTGTTTGGGCGGAGTAGTTGGTGAATGATTCCACAATGGCGATGGCATCATGAGATTGTACGCCACGCCGATCCAACTCTTCTTTAGCTCAATCTTTAAAGTCGTCTTGAAAGTAGAAGAGGGAGTCTTTGTCGGACATATCGGTGATCTCTAGCATGAGGGTAATGAACCCATTGATGTAGTAACAAATACTACTCGTTTGCTTGAGCCGACGAAGGCTACTCTTGCTTCTTTCTCCGCATTACTTGGGGCAAAGTGCTTCCAGAGTTCTTGTTATCAATTTGCCTATATGTTGATGGTGCAAATTCCCTTGCCCATGTCATAATGCTTTCGTCGCCACCATAATTGCGCGGCGCCTCGTAGAAACGTGAGTGTTATACCCACCTTCAATGCCTCGTCTCGCACGCCTACGGCACACCAATAACGCGCTCTTGTGTTGTGTTAGGAAGATTAGCCATTGCTTTAGACGTGAGCTAGGTTGCGTGGGTGCAAAACCTTGGCTCTGATTGCGCAGCAACCCGTGCAGCACTTAGACAACTTCTAGCACAAAGTTGCTAAGTAAGCCTAATTAACTTCTTAAACTAGCTATGCAAAGAGATTTGCAAAAGTGCTAGAGAGAAGAAAAGAGTAATATGGCCAATATGTGATTTTATTATTCACAAGAGAAGTTGCAAGAGAGCTTTACACATATTTGTGTGATATGTGTGTGTGTGGTGTTTAGAGATTTTGGAGATTTGGAGATTTTGTAGATTTTAGAGATGCTTAGAATGGTGGGAACCCTTATTTATATTGTGGCTTTTCTAGTTCTACACTTATCCATACAAGTTATACAGTTCAATTGGTACAAATAACTATCTAGATAAAGATAAGGATAAAATGGTGATAAGGATAAGCATAGTGGGTTCTAGATATTGAGAATGCCAGAGGCTTTTAGATAACGGACCGGGCTTGTTAAGTGCACACGCTTTGTAACAGTCCGATTGCTTAGCGCATCCATACTAAGCACACCACGACTGGCTAGTTATGTAGGATGGTCTATTTCTGAGCTGCATCTCACTTTTAAATAAATCCTGTCATTGGGTATACCCATACTAAACGAATTTATATGCATAATTTGACTATCTTTAGTGATAAACTTGAACGGCCCGTGACATCGGCTCAACTTTCTTATAAGCATTTCGCTAGTTTAATGAACAAAAGCGTGCCAATGCATCCACTGAGCAGAATGAAAACATATATATTTATTTTGTAATGAATTTATGCTTTGTTACTAAACGAGAATGGAGGAATCGCAATAAAATATTTGTTTACTTATTAAATTGAAATTGAGAAAGGGAATGAGTTACATGGGATCTACTTAAATTTGAGATTGATTATTGAACTTCTGATTTGGAGAGAGTTCGGAATCATAATTCCATTCTCTGTAACTTGTAATGACGATTTTGTCCTCTAACAAAAACAATAATTCCAATTTTGTCCTCACCTCCAACAGTGATCTCTCTCTCTCTCTATTTGCAACAGCTTGTCACTTGTCATTTCCGTCACTCATCACACTGCAGCCCATCGTCGTTAGATACATCGTGCTGTTGTCAATTGCCTCACGTCGTCAGTTGCCACCATCATGCCACTCCGATTCCAATTCCATCGTCACACTGATTTTGATTATCTGCTCCTGTTCCGATTTATTAATGCAATTATTATTATTATTAATTATTTCTATTTTAATTAATATTCTTCTTCTCCTTCTTTTATTATTATTATCATTTTTATTGTTGTTGTCCTTATTATTTAATGTCATTATAATTATTAATTTTTACTATTATTTATTTATAATGTTATTTTTAAATTTATTATTATTATTATCGTAGTTGTTATTATTATTTATTAATTTTATTATTACTGTTGTTGTTTTATTATTTATTTATTTATAAAATTATTATTAAATTTATTATTATTACCAAAGGATAATAATTAATAAAAGATATTTTAGTAAATATAAATAATTTATTCTAATTTCAAGATAAAATAAACACGTCAATACAAATGAATGTTATTCTAATTTTGATTTTATATATCAAATAAACAAATTATTATAATTTTTATTCTTTATTTTTATTTTATTTCATTTATATTCTAATTCATTCTTATTACTAACAAATAAACACAACCTTAATGAGAGGAATGAAAATATAAGTTCTCTTACTTCATCATTATAACATCATTTGAGCTACAACTTACACAAATCATGTTAATGAATAGTTAACACTGACAATCAGACCTAAACAGACCATTTACTGGAACATGTAAACACACCATAAAGTTTACAGATCCCAGCAAAACAAACCATCACTATTACTATGTATGTTATATGACACGTCACCCTCTATGAACTTGACCCGATCATATCAACAAACCAAGAACAAAAAATTCCTCAGTGAAAGGTAAAAATGGTAGACAAAACAAAGTTCATCCCAACACATTTCCCATATGCCACAAGTTATAGCTATCAAAGTTCTTTTCTCTGTTAGACCAAATCAGACGTCCTTCTCCTGTGTCGAGAGAGTGTTACTTTCAAGTTTGGATCCGAATATGTGACAACCTTGTTTCGTGGCATGGAAGTTGTCTTTGAATACAGGTCACCATTGCCTTTGGGACTCTCTGTGACAGGAGTTTTGGTTTCACTATATCTTGGTTTTTTATTCGAACATCGTATTATTGCTTTGAAACGAAGATCCAAGAAGCTAAGCGATTGAGAACATGAAAATTGTGCTGAACTTCTAGGCCTCATTCTTAAACTCCTGGCCCTTACGCTGATCTCCTTCTCTGCAGCATTTTTCCTTTGACGACTGGCAACAGTAGAGGTCATGAAACGAGGGACAGAATTGCTAACACTTCTTTTAGTTACCTTGTTAGAGGCTTTTGGTGTTTCAACTGCTTCCTTTAGATTTTCTCTGGGACTTACAAAGCTCTTTTCCTCATCCTCAAGGGACTGATATGTGGCTGAGAACAACTTTTTCTTTTCACTTAGTAGGGACTCAACCTCCTTTAATTGATTCCTGACGTTCTGACATTCAGTTTCAGCTTCTCTCATGTCCTCTTCGTGCTCTGTCATTCTTATCTCTCTTCGCTTCTTCAAGTCCTACACTAGAGGATGAATATCAGAAAGTATTGCAAACATTTAATACACGTCAACAACAACAAGAATTTCCAAAGATTGGTACCTCTGATAGCTCTCTATTGGACTCTATTCCTCTGGCTCGCTTGGCAAAATTCAAAGAACAAATTGTCTCCCCAACATCTTCTTCACATGGGCTCACATGAACAAGCATCAGAACCTTTGAACCATCACCTAAAGCAATTGGATTGCGAGCCATCAAGGATTTTCATATAAATTGTTTAATTTTATCACAAGAAAAAAAAATAATAATAATTCCATAATGTACAGTATCCATTAGTTTGTAAATTACTCCTTACACTGCTATGCAGATACAAGTGGAACAACTTCTAACTTCTTGCAATGTCTAAAACATAGCAATATTTCATAATAAAGTAGAAGTTCACAGCCAAAAGGAAAAGGGGAAATGAATTAAAAAATAATAATAAGCCAGAAGGACAATAATGGACGCGTTACCCAGGGAATCTCTGAGGATCTGAGTTAGCTTGCTATTTCTGCAACCCAAGAAATAAAATTTAATCAGTAAGAAAGAAGCAACAGCTACTCAGAGCTATCCTGACAGCATTTAAAACTTGGAAATCTATGTCTTTTCAGTTAAAGTATATGGGCCCACTCCTAGCTTATCCAACAAAAAGGAAGGATAATTAAAAGCTGAAAATAGAAGCCAGCAAAGAACTTGCCTGTAAGGCACATGGCCTCTTTTCCTTCTTAGAGCTGCAATAACATCAGCCAGTGCAGAAAGTGAGAGATTTATGGCCCTTCCCTCATCAAGTGTTTGCCCTGTGGCTCCTGTTTTCAGTACTCGCTCGCTGCCTCCAAGATCAACCATCCAAAGTTTGCTTACTTCTGTTTTGGCTTCCAAGCCATCACCATGTCGGAAAATGGTGATCCTCATTAAGCTAGATATATGAAACTAAACAGATAATGTAATTATCGAAACAAATCAATTCATCAACAAAATTCTAAATCAAACCTAACCAGAAACCCACCAGTGTGACCTGCTGGATGCCTCATTCACATTAGTCCATGAAGTTGATCTAACCCGTCTCCCTTTATTGTACCACCATCGGGCCTTTGTAAAATCTGGGATTTGCACCTCTGTCAGGCCCTCGATTTCCACTGTGCCCTTTGCATCTGTTTGAATGTTGAGATTGCTGTAATACAGTTAGCAAAATCATAATAAGCACATTGAGTGAATGGCCTTCATTTTTAATTCAAAGTTTTGGAATCGATACCGGGCATTTGTAGAAACAAAATTACCATCTATTCGCAGCTTCATATACTTTACATACTGGTTTTGGAGCCAATAAATCTCTCACGCTACCCATGTAAACCTCCAGCATGCTCATTGAAAAACTTACAGATGATGAATTGTCCAACGATGCTCGATGAAAAAGCTCTTCAAGAGCTCGAGGAACAATTCCAGGCTGATCACTGGTGCCATCCTGAACCATCATCACACCCAAACATTCGTGAATGACAAATTCTGAGGATTTTAGCAATATGAATTTGAGAAATGCAAAATTTTTTAAATAAAATCACCAACCATTGTGAATGTCTTGCCAGTACCAGTTTGACCATAAGCCAAAACACAAACATTGTGCCCGTCAAGCGCAGATCTAAGAATTGGTTCAACCTCAACAAAAACATCTTCTACAGAGTTTTCAAGCAGAATAAAGCCTCTTAGACAACTGGAAACAGAAAACATATTCAATTAAACCTGGAAATGAATAAACACACGAAATCAGATGCTAACCTTGACTAGCTGCCTGATTAAACACCTTATCAAATCCGAATTCTTTCTCGCTTCCTCCTGATCTAACCACAATCTTCTCCAACTCAGTCAGTATAGGTTCATGAATTACTCTTCTGCCTGTCAATAAAACCGATCTGACTCGACTAAAGACTCTAATGCAGCCTGCAAATCAAAATCAATCCTTTAATAAAGGGCAAAGAAAAATGTAAAATCCCCTTCCATAAAACAAAAATAATATACTACCTTTGATGTCTAATATCTTATTCAATGCTTCTCGTCGTTTCTCATCCAAGCTCCTCTTCTTCAACCTCAATTCCACAATTTCTCCTGCACAAAAATGACACCAATTTTTCAAAACAAGGCAACGAACACATGTTGCTATGATTTTATAATTGAACATATATGACAATTGACACTTCCTAGGACTGAAAACTTGAAAGATTTTTTACCTTCAAGATTGATTATTGACTGCTCAAGCTCATTCTTTTGTTGCTCAGGAACAACATTGACGTCGGTGCAAATCAAAGGAAGCCGCGGTGAATCAGGCAAATCAGGAACCGGAGGCAACCCATCAATGGATTCCATAGTTGATTCCATTGGAGATGATTTCAATGGCTCTGGTCCTTTGTCAAGAGCCATTGAGATCTGCTCATTTTCAGTTGAAATGAACATATAAAGAAGCTAATAAAAGTAAAACAAAACTAACCTTTTTGAACAAAAATGCAAATATGCAATGTTGGTGGCTGAAAATGAACAAATACTCCACCAGGAATGGAATGTGATGCTAGCGAAGTCTGATTGGTTTAACAGAACTCCAAAATTATACAAGATAACAGAAACTAACTTGGATGTTCATTGGCTTAAAGACCACTACATTTCTCAGCTAAGACTAAGAGATGAAGTACAAATGAAGCAAAATCACCTCTTTCAAAAGTACCCAAAAAGGTAGCAACAAGCAAGAGCTGGCTAAATATTCAAAAGCAAAAACCCCAGATCATTAATCCGACAAAAAAATATTTATTAAAAATGCTAAAAATAATAAGTCAAAAGCTGAGTCCTGAGTGAAGATTTTCAAAAACCCGACGAAAATTTGGGAGTGATGACAATGAAATATTTCAATGATTGAACACTCTTTGCTCTCTGATTATTAGGAGGTGTAAAGTGCTTTTATAACAGCTTAATGTTACACACACACCTACGTATTGTGAAAATAATATATATAATAATATAGATTCTCGTATAATGGTTGGTCCAGATATAAAGTTGCACTCTAAAGTTGGTATTTTTTCAGCCAAGAAGAGCGTGAGGAGCGGAGGTGAAAACGTGGATTTAAATAGTTTAAAATAAATGCTTTTAATGGTGTCGGATAATTTTTAATCTATTTATTTATCTAGATTTTTGGAATGCTTTGACTGAAAGTAAATGGAACTTGGATTGGATCCTCTGCAGTCAGCAGTATGCGGCAGAGATTGTGTGGTGGTGAAAAAATAATTTTGTTTGGTGGGTTTGTAATAAATAAAAGATTAATTTTATAGTAAAATTAAATTTTAAATATCACATCGTGAATCTTTAAATTATGTCAAAGACTTATACTTTGTTAGTAAGCAAGGTACTCAATAAAAAATTTAAACCCTTCCGTTCTAGTTCAAATTATTATTGTAACTTTACATTATTTCAGTTAATTTTTCATCGTTGACTTTTAATTTATATCTAGTGAAATAATAATTTTTAAAATAAGTTGATTTTTGTTATTTATTTCAATCATAGTAATTTAGTAAAAAGTCTTTTTAATTTATATATTTTATAAAAATAACTACAATACTTTAATACAATATTATAACTTATAAATATCGTACCACACAATCTAAGTACTATTAGATAATCAATTTTTATTGATTTTTTTACCATATCATAATATTTCAAGCTAACGTATGCTTAGGGAACTACGACCAAACCCTTAACATAATTTGCTACAATGAAATAATTTAATCATCTTTTAAGATGATCATTATACTCTAAGATTGTTTTAGATAATTTTAATTTTTTTTGTTGCCATTAAAAAAATTGCCATTTTAATTGAAGTATCATGTTTAAACATTTAACGATACCAAAATTTCGATATTGCACATTTTCATTGCTATCATATTATTTTAGATATATATATATATATATTAAAATATTCTAATCATGGATAAATTATAAAATAAAAATAATTACAGACTCTAATATATTATTTTTTATTTTTTAAATTATTCTTGATTTTTATAAAATCAGGAATCTCTGATAAAATAAAATATATTATATTAAAATTTATAATTTTTTTATCAGTTAATTTATTTATATATATAAATAATGTAATTTGACTGTAATGCCAATGTGGCAAAAATGCATTGGCTATTTTTGGCGTTTGGCGTATTGTTATTCGTTGCAGATGATAACTATGCTTGAGCACTTTTAACGGTGCTACAGACAAACTAAAGACTTGCCGTCGACGGTAAAAATTGCAATAATGATGTGACCGGTAGAGACAGCCTTTTTAGGCTGTTAGATTTAAAAAACGCAAAATTGTTTGGCATAAATTTGCTACAAAGTGCAAAGTTAATAACTAACTGGTTGGAACTTGGAACCTTCTTAAAGCAATTTAGCATCTTGCTTTTGTTGTACTTTCTCTCTTTAAAAAATATTAATAAGTTTTTTTTTTATTATTTAATATTTTGAGAAAATTATGTCAAACAGGATATGAGATAAAAAAGATAAAAAAATATGGAAAACTTCTATTGAGTGGTAAAACTATCATAAATATGTAACAGCCGCCACACACTGTTGATATATTATTTGTGTTGGGCCTGGGGTTACGATTTCGCTTTCAGGTCCACTCTTAACATCTCGTACTATTTAATAGGCGCAGCTCATCATATATGTACGCCCGCAACTAATTCTAACGCGATAATGTGTGATTCAGACACCTCTCATTCTCAGTATTTATGATAGTTTACTTATTTTAGAAATTTTAGAATATATAAAAAGTATTATATTAATTATATAATAAATAAATAAATAATATTACATCATATATATATTTATTTTAAAAAATTAATATGTAAGTAGTAGATATATTAAATTCAACTGCACATATTACAATTATACTAATTATTTGTATTATCTTTGATGTGTCATAGGCTTTCTAGCAGGACACATAATCTCATATGCACTAGGCCTTTGGAGTCACGGATAGAGGCATCGCCGTGGAAATAATCGTGGATAATTGACTGCGCTCAACTAAAAAACTTTTATATATATATATATATATATTGAAAACTTTATTTGAGTGGGGTAAATTTATAAAAAAATTTTGATATTGTAGTCAATTTTTATTATAATTTTATTTGTTATAAATTAAGCTTTTAGATTTGCACCAAACACACAAATTATGTAATTGTCTATTCCCCAAATTATGGGCTCATTAATGAGCACCGTAAGATAGGTCTGACTTTGATATCATTTGTTCTAATTCATCTCACCCAATATGACATTGTCTTCATTGAATTAAGCACTACATACTTTTTGGGAAATTTACATAAATAATCAGCCTCATTTTATATTTTTCACAAATAATCTTTCTACATTTTTCCTATCATAATTAGCTAAACTCCAATTTTTCTGACAAAGATACCCATGTTTCATCACTGGCAAAAATTCTCACAACAGTTCCTCGAGTTCTGAGACGACGATCAGAGACACCGGAGGACAAGCGTAATCTGTAAGTTTTTTTTTTTAAAAGAATTTGGTCGCCATCGGCAGCTGGTCTGCCAAGCACCACGCGATGAGCATCGCGACCATCGCACTGAATCGGTGTGATGGCAGCAGCCATCGCACCAAATCTGGTGCGACGGTACAAGTTTCAGATTATGGAATTTGGTGCGACGGTACTAGTTTCAAATTCTGTAATTTGGTGCGACATGCAAGCCGTCGCACAAAACTTGTGCGATGGGCTGCATGTCGCACCAAATTATGGGGTTGTAATTTCTGGAATTTGGTGCGACGGTATACCTGTCGCATTTTTCTGAAATTTTATGAAAGAATTTTTTTTTAATTTTTAAATTATATAATTGTAATTTAATAATGTTATATTTGTAACAGAAATATGGCAGATTCTGCGTATGTACCAGGCATGATGCAGATACCTTACGTTGCTCATTTTCCTGCACGTATTACAAGTATGTGTAAGTTAGATACAGTCGTAAAAGCTATTGAGGGTAAGTTAACAAAACGACAGTTGCAATTATTCAAAAAGGATATATTTGGCCATTTCTTGGAGTGTCAAGCTTTCCATTCAGATGATGTTATTATGCATAATTTGTTGCTAAGACAAGTGGCTCAGTAATGAGACGGATCGATTATGGTTTGAAATTGGTAAGCATTTGATACGCTTATCAATTGGAGAGTGATGTTTAGTTACGGGACTTTGTTGGGGTGAAGACAGTGTATCGAAAATGATAAAAAAGAATCATAGGCTGCTTAATACGTATTTTGATGGTCTGTTTCGCAATTTAAATCTCGGCGAGTTCAACGAAAGGTTTGGTAACTTAGACTTCGACGCTATGGACGTACATTGATGCAAAGAAAATTGCACTCTTTTATTTTGCAGCATGTAGTTCTAAATGGAAGAAAGGTTCATAGTCGGATAAACTTTTCATTGCTTAACGAGGTGGATGACATTGATCACTTTCGAAACCGTCCATGGGGTCGTTTGTCATGGGAAACGATATACGACAATCTTGACAATGCATTGTATGGTAAAATGGAGAAATTTAAGAAAACTCGCTTGGAAAAGCCAAATCATAATATTGAAAAGTACAATGTTTACGGCTTTACATCTGGAGTTCAGGTACGTTAAAATCGTGCTACATTAAAATTATATTCTTCGATAATTGTTTGTTAATAGTAAATATTTAATACTTTTTTAATATTGTCATTTGACTTATTGTAGGCATGGATGTTCGAAGTTATTGGAGGGCTGCCATCACAGTGGGTCGTGAAAACAAAAAAAAAAGATTCCACGCATTGTACAATGGAAGCCCATCGCTTCCTCCAAAATCAACTTCACTGTTGTGAATTCATTGTTTAATGATAACTCTCGTCTTGTAAGTAATATTACTTTGTGCAGTTGTATATTATTGTTTTTCATATTAGTAAATAATACTATGATTCTACTAACCTAAAATTTGGGTTGAATTATCGTAGGAAAATGTCCTACAAACCATCGAGCCGAACTCTAAGGAGAAAGCACAAAAATATTGGCAAACTGTAAAGGATTATGTTTCATATATCCTAAGTTGGGTTTGTAATGTGAGTATCTTATAAGTAATGTTACTTTGTAAATGATTATTTATGTATTTATAAGTAATGTTACTTTGTGCAGCATCAACCATCCATCAACGCACCTCCCATTATGGCTGAAACAGAGGAGAATCAAAACATCGCAAGTGCTGTTAGCCCAACACTGGAGCCGCAAGGTCTCGTGGAGGAGGAGGTTCCAGCAGAAAACCATCATGAGCAAACACACGAATCCAATGACACATATGATTCAGATGTTATAAATCATTTATTTTCTGTATATATATATGTCATTAAGAGGTTATATATATTTATTTAAACTTATAATTTTTAAATTCATAATGATCAAGGACAAAGTTTAATAACGATTATATCATTCGACGGATGGACAAGATTGATCGTTCTATATGTGAATTGAAGTCAGCCTTTGAGGCAGAGCGTAAAGAATACAAAGAATTTAGAGAAGCGGTGATGGGATTTATTAGTTCGTATACTAAACGCTCACACGACCCTTCTCCGACTACACATTCGTATGCGGTGAGCAAATTTAATATGTCATTAGTGCATTCGTTTAGGTCATACTTCACTGGGATGGCTAGGTGACGAGGTAATTTTTTTTTAACATCAAACCATTGGTTGTGTTTGTGTAGTAGGACTGTTTTCTAAATTGACCAGTGGTTTGCTATTCTTATTTCTTATGTACAGTATATTCATGAGTATTATCGCTTGATCAGTGAGAAGCAACGGCAGTATCCAAATGCATTGTCTCAGCGGGTCACGCATACAGACACATATTTTTTGGTACAGTGGTTTACTGAATATATATTCGTTGTTTTTAAAATTATATGTTGTGTATTTTTGAATTCTAATGTATATGATATTGCATGTGTTCCTTAAGCAATTATGGAACAACGGAAATTGTACGGTCGAAACATTACAATATAGTGATAATTTTAATAGCTATATTCGTGGGCGGGAGTTAATAATATCAAAGCAGCTGACAGATGTGGATATGGTATGTGAATATAAAATTTTTATTTTTACTCGTGTTAATTTGGGTGTAAGAATCATCGAATTCGTAACAATATTTTTATGTGTAGGTTTTCATTCCGCTTAACCTTGGTGGCGATCATTGGGTACTAATCAGAGTAGACTTTCGTAACAACAAAGTATGAATTTATGACTCATTGCTTACATTCCGCGACGATAAAACGTACAAGGATCAATTTAGGGCATTCAAAGTCATATTCCCTCGATGACTAGACCATGTTGGATTCTACAGTATTCGACATGACCTACAGCATGCTGAATACTAGAAAGTCGTTGCAGTTAAAGGTGTCCTATAACAAGAGCCTAGTAGTGGTGATTGTGGTGTTTTTTTTATTGATGTTTACTATGTATTTAATGTTTGGACTTAGGCTCGATTTCAACAGCAGTCATGGGATGTATTTTAAAAAAAAGATAGTTGTAGACATATTTAATGGTGATATTATGTTATAAACTATTGTATTCAATATAAAAAATAACATTGAATAAATTGTTTTACCAATATATATATTATGCAATATAAAAAAAAATTAAATCCTCAATACAATATTACTTGGAAGAATGCAACTAATTTTGGTTTGATACAATAGGATTTTTACATCGTTTACGGTTATGACTTAATTCGTTGCACCGCCCACATTTCACAGTTCTTCGATTTACATCCTCACCGACAGAGGGTATTCTCGACTCTTACGACGACCGGGTGGTGGTGCTTCTACCGATGGATAAACTTGCATCTCTTGAATTTCATCCGCACTTCCCAATTGATTACGCCACCAACTCGGCTCCATCTGGTTGTGCATAAGCCTTTACCAATGATTCCTTGGTGTAAAATTCGTAACAAAGGCTTATGTAATCCACTCTGACAGCTTAAACAAGCAAAGAATTGCATGCGCATGAGCGAGCTGATCTAAATTGAATACTTTACATGTGCAAGTTTTTTTTCTATGTCAACTAATCCCCATTCACACCACCACCCAAAACATGAAATCGATGTGGAGACACGAGACGGACCATCATCATTTCGACCGAGATCTCCTCTCAGCGACTATTTCATCCGCTCAAGTTGTTAGCCGAGTACTCATCGATTCAACCACAAGTTTTCTATCATAAAACCATTCTCGCATTGTTTTCCTAAATGATCAATAAGATGAGTAATCGGAAATTTTCGTGGTTCCTCATAAAAGAGTTCACGCTTTCACGATGTTCATGGTAAGAATACTATATCTCCTGCCTTCGAACTCAGACCTTGCCCAATTACATATCCCCACATTATTCTTCAAGTAATCAGCTGCATTGGAATGGAGCATCCACAGAGCCTCAAGTTGTTTTCTAAATTCTTCGTGCCTATATGCTTTTGCGGCTTTTATAAAGATCGACTTGAAATCATCCCAAACAGCTCGAGACATCTTAAATTTTGCTTTGATATTACCTTTCACATGGTAAAAACAAATGCTATGAGCAGCATAACGGAATACTTTAAGAACGGCTCTCTTAATGGAAGTGCATCGATCGGAGATAAATACTAAGTCTGGCATATCACCAATCACTCCATGTAACTTCATCATAAACCATTCCCAAGCATCATTATTCTCTCGAATCCAAAACTCCAATGGCTAATCGGATACAATTGATTGTTTCCATCTAAGCGAGTTGCAACAAACATACTTCCTCGATATAGACCCTTTAGATGAGTACCATCTACCACAATCACCGGTCTAATATATTGTTTAAAACCCTTGATGGAAGATCCAAGAGCTACAAAGTAGTATAAGAAATTACCATATGCATCTCGCTCAAGGTGAGTAATCGTACTCTCATTTGCGCCTTCAAAACATGAGAATATTTGGGTAGTAAGTTATATGACTCGCAGGATTCCTCGAATAATTTCTGCACCAACTTCTCCGGCCCGATATGCTTGCTGATATGTTAACCGGACACCATATTCCTCGCCGCATGTCTACTCCGATATCATTTGGCATGTATATCATTTTTCCCGAATATATTTTTCAAGAATAATATGACCAACAACCCCGCTCCTTACTTGGTGACTACCGTCAGATAATACCTCATTATGACATGTATGTACATTATCAATTCTCCGAACTACCCAATAAACATTTTCGCTGTTCAAGGTCTCGTTGTTCGAATACGCCATTTACATGATTCCAAGAACAATGGGCCTCAAAACGTGTAGTTGTGGACCTTGCAATCTTAAAATCAAACTTATTCGAAGGGCAAATTTATGCAGCTCTAATATTAACTCATTCTTCTTAGAGAACAACTTACCCACACTAATATCATCCCAATTACAACTTCTAATAAAGTCTGGAGCAAGCAAGTTTGACGGCATAACTGGAGCAAGACTTATAAGAGGGTCAACAACTGTCATCATCGAACGGTCCATTGGAGCAGTAGATCGACTGTTCCAACTATTAGCAGCAATATCATCCTGACGCTCGTTCTCATTGTTGGAAGGAATATCAATAAGATCAACACCCCTATCATTAACACGAACATCATCTGCTTCTGTATTGCCTATGTTATTAATAGGTTCACCATGTTGCTCTAAAGATGTTTCTACTGGTAACATCTCTTCTCTAACATCAGGCAATGCAATACCATTATCATCAATAGTGTCATTATTGTCGTGGACTGCAGAGTAATATTGTTGCAACGATGTTGTACTTGGTAATACCTCTTCTTCAACATCTGGGACAGATATTGATTCTACAAGTGCCTCAACATCTTCAACATCTTGGGTTGGAACTCTATGAGATGTGGTAACAAATATAGGAATACATCCAATGTTGGCCACATCAAAGGCTAAATGTAATACAACCTTCACCATTTCGTCATTACATATGTCCATGAGTAGTGAACATGCATGATGGGTTGTGTTATTAGACTTCAATGTTGTCTTCAACGTGATATTATATTCATTAGGATTTATCTGTAAAACCTCGTATATTTTTGATAAAAACTGAACAAACAAACAATCTTTTCCAACCAAAAATGTTGTATTCTTAGCATTCACATAATCCATCCGACCATATGCCGATGTCTCCCACCAACCATTATAACAGAGTTCAAGTACAACTAAGTCCATTAATCCCGACATGATTGAAGAAAATAATTTTATTATACTGTTAAAAACATAATCACTAAAAAATAAAATATATTAAAAGTAATAAGTGTGTGACAAGTTGCTTCTGCTGTTTCACCAAGGTGCAGCCTCTATTGGTGCGACAGGGAGCCTGTCTCACCAACTGTCAGATAATCACCAAAATATAAATCTTAGCTTGCAAACGATACAGCACATAAATTCATAACACTTATATAAATATTTAATACAATTATATTACCTTACACGCAGTTAGGTAAAGAAGCTCTGATCTTCAGTTATTGAACGATGTTTGTAGTTTGCAGGAACGGTGTTTTGATTGGCTAGGGAACGGGTTGGCAGTTGCAGAAACGATGTTTTAAATTTATAGTTCTGAAATAAAAATTAAATATGGAAGGTAATTAAGGAAATGTAAGTTTTGATTGACTATATTTGATAGAATATAAAATGAATAATTATTTGTAAAATTTAGAAATTGAAGCCGATTATTTATGTAAATTTCCCATACTTTTTAGATCCACCTGAAAATTTCATATACTATTTGGGAAATGACCCAATATAGCCCAACAATTATTTCTAACTAATGTGTGATTGAGCACCCGTGCCATAAAGTGTTACGAGATTTTTCGTTCTTGAAAGTTTGACATAAGTCCTACTTGCATTATCTAATTATTGTGCGATTTATCATTAAATTGGTAAGATTTGAAGTCGTGAGGTAGCTTTCTTCTCTCGATTTTTAGTCTTATTTATTTTAAACATTAATGTCCAAGAATTTTTTAACAAGTTTACAGATCTTTGGTTCATATTTTATCTCTTTCTTCATTCTTATCTCATCCGTCGAAACTTCTCTCAAAAATTTTGTTACAATATGAAAATTTCACTATAATTAGTTATTACTTGGTACAGACGAAAATATGAAAGAAATTTAATCAAGTCCATCAGTCATCACCCCTAATGTTTATCTTTGTGTTATAATATGTGACAATTAAATACAAATAAAAAGTACCTTTAGATTTCAAACTCATTGCATCAAGATATTAATTATCCTATCAATTCATAACGGTCATTGTTTACGTGAACAAAACTAATTTCACATTTGAATTTTTCTCTAAAGAAAACAGAAAAAATTGTTGTGATTGAGATTATTCCATAATAAATTAGTTGTTATAGAAAGAATCTCATGTATGATTATCTATCTCATTTAATTAAATGCAAATAAGTTGACTACAAATGAAGTTAAAGACCAAATGGCAACTTTTTAGCCCATCTCACCTAATTTATATCTTTAAATTCATTACACAAATTTGACAAAATTGACATCATTAACGTGAATGAAAATAACGCCATATTTGAATTGTTTTTTCCCAATTAATACGATGAATTATATTGTCCACGCAAGTACTTATGCATAAAGCCATTTTATTATTGTTATTATTTTTATTTTTAACGCCAAGCAATTGACTTTGTTATACTCATGTCATTCTCTTGAATAATAATGGACAATAAAGTTAAACATATATCATATTGTCTTTTCATTGTGAGATGAGTTTGTTTGCAAACAATTGCACGATGTATGGATGGAATTAATTTCTTCACCATTCATTATTGTTTTTTGTTTTCTTTTTTTTGCCCTCCCACCTCCATTGTAAAGCAAGCCGCCCTTCGAAAAGCAATTCTTGTACATCCATTTTATGATAATTGCACTTTTTGCTATTTCGAAATAAATTACAGGTTAAAATAACATTATAGTAGTTTTTGCCAGTATTTAATAGGACAAAATTTTAAAGGTTTGATTCTCTTTTTTTTTTAAAAAAAAATATCACATTTATTTAAAATTTTAAAAACAAAAACTCATTTGGATACATCAAATTCAAGAGAAAGGAAAAGTTCATTTCTTATAAATAAATTTGTGGAAAAAAGTCATTTGATCCTTATGGTTTAATGTAATAACTCATTTCATTTTTATATTTAATCTATACATTTTAAATAATAGTCCAAAACACCTTTTTGTAAATTTATTTTTAATTTACTGAATAATTCTTGGTGGATAAAATAAGATTTTCAATATATATATATATATATATATATATTGCATAATCTTGGTGTTATTTTTATTTTATTAAGTTATCCTTAAATTTAAAATTTATTTAATAAATTGTTATTTAATTGTGTTTGAGAGTTATATTTTTAAATAGTTTGTATTTATTAAATTAAAAATCTTATTTTACCCTTGAATTATTTAATAAATTAAAGATAAATTTACAGAAAGATATTTTGGACTATTGTTTAAGAAATAGAGATTAAATGAGCTATTATTTAAAAAATAATGATGAAATAAATTCTCACATCAAACTATAGGAATGAAAAAAAAATTTTCCTTAAATTTATTATTATAAGTTCAAATCAATCTTACTATTGGGCAATGGTCATAGGCTTCAATGTGTAGCATCTCCGGGAAAGATATATGTATAATAGTTAAAAAAAAGAAGATAAAGTAAATAAAATAATTAATTTTAATTTTTTACTTGCACATGAAGGTAAAATTAATTTTTTAATCTTTTATGTTTTGTCCTCATTTTCATTTTCTTTGTGTACATCTATTATTATATTTGAAATCTTTATATTTTTATTTTTTTAATAACGCATTATATAATGATGGTTTCGTTAAAAAATGCATTTTATAATGATGTTTTATTAAAAAATGATAATGATGATGATTATTATTATTATTATATATCACTTAAAAAATACCTAGCACATGAGGTCTTATGGGTCATATAGATAACTTAATTTTACTTATGAGTCTACTCAAAAGAAATTAAATTTTTTTAATCAAATAAGTCACAATAGATTCAGTCAATCATAAATCATAATATATATTTTAGTAGTGATAAAATAACCGAAGCAAATGTGTTTCATACTTTCTTTAGACCACTTTACTCGTGCATAATACCATGCCATAATTCACTACTTTACATGAAAATTGATCGATGACTCGTGCTTGGACGATTACACACTCTGACCAACTTCAACTGGATCCTTTTTTTTTTATATATATATAATCAAAATTTAATTAGATGGTACTATTATTATTATTTTTTTGGAATATAGGACTTAGATTGAACGCTTTATTTTTGTTACTAAAAATCAAAATGAAATCACATACAACTTTTAATGGCTTTTTATTTTTTATTTTTAAAAAAAAGTGATTTTCTTAATAAGTTGTTATTTCAGAGGAATAAAAGTTCACAAAAATTTCACAACAAAATAATTATTTACATCGTATAAATAAAAATGTTAAGAATCAAAGGGATTTTGTTTTTGAGAGCGGACAATCATCGAAAGGTGAATTTTAAATGCCATGACGTGCTTGCAGGCTTCAGTAAAATGAAAACGAAAGTAACTACGAGCACAACTACTGGTCCAACAAGCAACGTTTCAAATGTACCTTTCAACATTTAGTTTTAACTTCTAAGAAGACTGTTCTCCCGCATGAAGTTTCGTACGCAACTTCGCGCAATCCCGAGCTTTTATCGGGAGAGCTTGATTGTGGGACTCTCAGTTTGTTATGCGAAAAGTCGCTTAGAATTATTATAAGAAAACTCGTAAATTTCATTTATCATTTAAAGAGTTGTATAAATAAAAAAAATATTTTAAAAATCTCTTTAAATGATATTATTATTATTTTCTCTTTAATACTAAAGAAAAAGAAGAATAATTTCATTTGAAAAATCTGATTTAATAAGTCTTTTAAAGTTTTCAATTTAGTATTATATAATTTTTTTTCTTTTCATTCTTAAAAAGAGATATGTGTTATAACTATTATTATTTTGGTGGAGAAAAAATTTGATTAAAATAATATAAATTTATTTTTTAAAAGTCTTTTAAGAGATCGACTAATTTTTTCACTCTTCTATCTATCACCTAAATAAGTAAATAAGTATTTAAAGAATTAAATTAGATTTTTTTTTTGTGATGCTCTTACTAAATATTTTCCTAACTTTAAATAGTTAAAATTTTATAATAATAATGGGCAAATGGAAATTGGGCCTTACTTCATAATACCATAAAATTAAATTATAAAGTTCACATCATACATACTAAATTGTCTAATAGTAACATTAAAGCAATAAAAATTTGTATACAAATTGACTTGCTATTTAAAATATTGCTGCATAAAAATATAAACTTTAATATAATTAATCAAAATTATGTGGGCCACTTATTGACACTCCGGGTTATATATAATATTTGATAATTTTATTGTTGTATCTTTAAGTTGATATAAGGGAATTCAGTATATAAATATCGAGTCAAATCTTTAGATCTCTTATCTTCGAACTCAAAGTTATAAATAAATAGAAAAGAGAATAAGATAATTAATAGTTCAAAAATAGATATTCTATTTATATCATTCAATTTTATTTTATTACAATACAATATTATTTTTTCATGCAAGTATTAGTTAGTTTGACTAATAAAGCCTCTTTAAGAACTAAGATGATTTATAAGGTCTATGACTCATGAGACTGAGATTGTTGTTAGTTCAATAGTAATTAAAAAAATGAATTATTTTTTGCCTCTTTATGTATTCAATGCTGAAATATTGCAAGAGCTAAATTTTAATTAATTATTTAGGCAATAAACAATGCTATTTAATTGAGATAAAAATAAGGTGGACTCAAAATTAAATTTGTGGCAATGACTCCCATTTATTAAGAAGAGTTATTAATTATTTTATTAGATCAAATTCTATTGTTATATAGCAAAATATAAATTTATAAACCACTTAGATCACTCCCAAGTTCCCAACTAGTAAATATATTATCTAAAAAATAATATAAGCCATATAGAAAGAGTCCAAAATATTCACTAAAATATTTTTTTTTAAAAAAAAGTGAATGCGACGTCGTTTTGCATGCGCTAATGACAGGTAGATAAGACCGTCATTTTTCCTTTTTTTTTTTAATTTTATTTTCTCACATAATATAAGAGGAGGGTTTTGACTTTTCACACTTTCTCATTTCAGTTTTCAGTCTGTTCAGGATTGTAAATTTAGTTTCGTCATTAATTAAAAAAATTCCCAATCTCTCCTCCATTATCTTTTTTTTTTTGTTCAAAAACAAAATTCTTAGGGTTTACTTCAATTTCTCCTTCGATTGATTTCTTAAGCTACTGGTAAGTTAATTTAATTTTTATTTATTCGAGCTGTTGTTATTAGTATTTCATTTGTCAATATTTTTCCGATCATTGAACAAGCTCTCGTGTTGTAATGAATCTTGAACGAGCTGATTTCATATATCCTCATTAGCTTTCTCGAATTATCTCATTTTCTCGCTTAATTGTAGGGTTTGGATTTGCATTTGTTCGATTAGATGAGGATTTATAGTAATTCGAGATTGTCTTGATTGTAGTTTCATTCATTCGTTCTGTCAACATTTTGTTTTGATAAAGCGATTGTAAATTGTTACTAGTATTCATATTTCACTTGTAGTATTGTCAGTGTTTTTGTGAGTATTGCATGTATTCTTTGCGTTTTGGTCCAGTTTCTGTATTTATTTTGTTACTTCAATCTATATTGGTCAACTCTTTGTGCAACTGATCACTGTTGTAAGGGTTGGGTATATGGATACATGTTTGTAAATATAGTATATGATCTTTGTTAAGTGAATGCTATTACTGGCATAAAGGAAAATTGAAGATTTTTTGTATTCTGGTTGTGGCTTAAAAAAATTGATGTGGTGATTGCTTTTCTTTTCTTTATCAGTTTCGTTGTTGACATACTGTTTGTTCATATATGCTTCAGGGGTTATCGCGATGCACCGCGTGGGTAGTGCGGGTAACAACGCCAATTCTACTCGCCCCCGTAAAGAGAAGAGGTTGACGTATGTGTTGAATGATGCTGACGACACCGAGGTGAAGTGAATTTGTGAACTTTTTTTTTTTTAGCTTTTTATAGTATGGTGTTTTTTGTTTTTTTAGCTCTGCAGTACATGAGGTCCTTTGTCAATCATATGTTTAGTTGAATGGTAGGAGTGTAAATTGTTGTCAAGCACTCAGTAGATTCAATTGATAGTTGTTTGCCTTCTCCTTTTCATATGGGAAAAATAATAGGAGTTTAAATGCATTACTGTGGCAAATAAAATCTTATTAAGTCACTGAATTATGATTTAGAAACATCATACATGTGTATTATGGGTACCTAAAATCATATTAGATAACCTTTTCTAAAGCATTGGGCTTCTTTATGATGGATACCCAAGTATTTTGATAGTATTGATGACTTCATTAATGTTAGCAAAGTTGTAGTTCCTCATGTTGCTCTTTTTGGAATTCTTCTCTTGCAGCATTGCGCTGGTGTAAATTGTTTGGCTGTATTGAAGTCTGTATCTAATGGGAGTGATTACCTGTTCACTGGCAGTCGTGATGGCACACTAAAAAGATGGTCACTGGCTGATGATTTTGCAAGTTGCTCTGCAACATTTGAGTCACATGTTGATTGGGTACATTCTTTTTTCATGTGGTTTTTATTGTTTATTAATATTAAGTATGACTACCAACAGGTGTTTAGTTGAGTTGGTACTTACAAAAATTTTGCCATATACTTAGATTAAGGTTGCATTGCAGCAAATTTGAGTTGAATCTTCATCCAGCAGAATCTATTTTTTTTTTAAAGTAATTAATGTGAAATCTATTATTAAAAATTAACCCATGCTTGCCACTCCTCTTATTCCAAGCAAGCACACTGAAGAAAAAAAAAAAGAGTATTAGACATGAAGACCTGATATTTTTGTTAAATAGACATCTAAGATTGAGATAGCGAGCCTATGAGATATTCTTATGGAATTAGAATTATAATATAGACCTATATTTTATTGTGGTATATTAATATGATACAATCGTATATTTGAATGCATAAATATCTAGCTGCCTGCCCTTGCATATATGATATAAGGGAATGTCTATGGTTCTGCAGGTAAATGACGCTGTCCTTGTAGGTGATAATACTCTTGTTTCCTGCTCTTCAGACACCACCCTCAAGGTTTGTTTATTTGGTTTTGCCGATTTTCTAATTTGTTTATTATGCTTGGCTGTTTATTGTTGATTGATTTGGTTATTTTTTCTTTCTTTCTTTTTGGTTGATATACTCCAGACTTGGAATTGCTTGTCTGATGGAACTTGTGTAAGGACTCTCCGCCAGCACTCTGACTATGTTACTTGTCTCGCCGCAGCAGAAAAAAATGTAATTTCTATGTCAAATTTTTCGTGGATCTTAGTAACTGCATTGATGAAAGGTTCCTTCCAGAGAAATCTTTCTATTTAAGTTTTATATTCAATTTGATGGCAGAAATTGCTTTTGGACATATAGTTTCTGTACTATCATTATCATTTTCGTTTTCTGATCCTCTTTTAGTATCATGCATTTTAGAGCAATATTGTTGCATCTGGTGGTCTTGGTGCGGAGGTTTTTATATGGGATATAGAAGCTGCCCTTACTCCATCAAAATCAAGTGATGCCATGGAAGATGACTGTTCAAATGGTATCAATGGTTCTGGGAATTCGTTACCAGTAACAAGTCTACGGACCATTAGCTCAAGTAACAGCATTTCAGCACACACAAGTCAGTCTCAAGGATATGTCCCAATTTCGGCCAAAGGCCACAAGGAGTCTGTCTATGCATTGGCCATGAATGATAGTGGAAACCTTCTAGTTTCTGGCGGAACTGAGAAGGTATAATCCAATATAAAGATTGTTTTTGCATTCCTTTTTTTTCTACTGTATAGGAAATTAAAGAAAGATGCACATATTTCCTTCTTTTGTTGTTCAACTCTTATAATTTTAATGATTTGATGGTTTGATTCTAATGGAGACTAATTTTGTGTATCCCGTCATGCTTCCTCTAGGTTGTACGTGTTTGGGATCCAAGGACTGGTTCAAAAACTATTAAGCTTAGAGGGCATACAGATAATATTCGATCTCTGCTCCTAGATCCTACTGGAAGGTTGGTTGAATGGATTCTGTAGTTATCTAATGTTATGAAATATTTCTCAAATAGTTAGTAAGGGGAGAAAGTGTGTGTACAACTATTCGACTTTTAACATGTTGAAATAGCTGATGATGCAATTCATTGCATTTCAAGCATGAGTGACAGATATCTGATGTGTGATGGTTCTTGATGGTGGATTCACCTTCAATTCTCTTGATAAGGTGGTTGGGATGTGTGCCAAAAGTTATAAAGGCAACTCAATTCAAATTTAGCCTTCCCTATACATAGGGATGAGGAAAAAATGAACTTGGGTTATACTGATAAAAAGAAGGGTGGGGATAAAGGACCTCAGAAACACCTTTTTTCATTTTAAATTGCAGGGAGTGATGAGGTGGGATGCTTATAAATAAGAAGGCTGTCTGATTCCATTTGTTTATTCCCTTAATTAATTTGGTTTATTTATTTATTTTTTAATCAATTTCTGCAGATATTGCTTATCAGGATCCTCTGACTCTATGATCAGGTATTCAGGCTATTTTTTTTATTGGTCTAAGAGTTATCTCAACCATACAAATCAGAGATATGATCTGTAATTGCTTATTGATTCAATTTTCATAGGTTATGGGATCTTGGTCAACAACGATGCATTCACTCCTATGCTGTTCACACTGATTCTGTTTGGGCACTTGCTAGCACTCCAACATTTAGTCATGTTTACAGTGGTGGAAGGGACCTTTCTGTGAGTAACCTTATCTTGTGAAAAAAGAAAATTCTCTTATTTTGTCTACCATTTAGCTTCGGTGCTTAATTCTGTATGTGCCCTCAGTTATACTTGACAGACTTGGCGACTAGAGAGAGTCTCTTACTTTGCACAGGCGAACACCCAATTCTGCAATTGGCATTGCATGATGATAATATATGGGTAGCGACAACAGATTCTTCGGTTCATAGGTGGCCTGCTGAAGGACGCAATCCTCAAAAGGTCTTTCAGAGGGGTGGTTCATTCTTAGCTGGAAATTTGTCTTTTTCGAGGGCAAGAGTCTCCTTGGAAGGATCTACCCCAGTAAGTAAAACTTTCATCCACTTATTTTGCAATAGTTTCTGTATTATGCAGTTATCTTGTTTTTAAGTTGTAGACATCCCTTTATTTCTAGTTTTTGGCAGATCATTTGTGGATAATTGGATTTTTTATATGTTTCTCATTGGTTGTTGCAATATCCATTTACAGCTGGTTTATAGCTGGCTTCATTCTCAGTTCTAGTTCCCCTTGAGGAACCTTGTGGAAAGTATTGAGTGCTTTGGTTCTTTATTATATTTCATAATAGGTCTTCTTTTCATTGATTTACACTTGACTTGTTCCTTCCCCCCTTCCCCCTCTTTTCTTTTTTGGGTTCCTTACTCTAATTGTAATCTCTTATGATTTTCTGCAATTTTCCAATAAATGATGTCTTTCTCCTTTATTTTCCTCTTAGTATGATCCTTGCCTTCAATAACTAACTATTTGGCATTTTTGCAGGTTCCCGTTTATAAAGAACCGAACTTTATCATTCCTGGAATTCCGGGCATTGTGCAGCATGAAATCTTAAATAACAGAAGGCATGTTTTGACTAAGGTGAATATTGTAGTTTCCTTCTGTTAGTTTTGCTGCTGAAGTGTCTGGCTTTGGCTTTATGATTTTGTAAACTTGATAATCCTTTTTGATAGGACACTGCTGGTTCAGTGAAGCTATGGGAGATCACGCGAGGTGTTGTGGTTGAGGACTATGGAAAGGTTGCAAGTTTTCTTAATTCTTGTATTTCAGCATAACTTTATGGTGTTTAGTGCTTGGCTGATTTTACGTTTGATTTCAATCAACAGGTGTCATTTGAGGAGAAAAAAGAAGAACTATTTGAGATGGTATGCTGACCAATTTTTTGTAATGTAAGAGTGTTGTCAATTTTGGTGAACCTTACTGATCATTTCCTCGTGGCTCCAGGTAAGTATTCCTGCGTGGTTCACGGTGGACACTAGACTTGGAAGCTTGTCTGTTCATTTGGACACACCACAATGCTTCTCTGCTGAGATGTATTCAGCAGATCTTCAAATTGCTGGAAAGCCTGAGGACGATAAGGTAAAAGTATTTTTTTCTTCATTCCCTTGAGTAATTCACATGTATCAATAAATGGACTTGTCTTGTTTTATTTTTCTTGGATTAGTTTGATTACTCTGTATCTAGATGCCTAAACTGTTGTATCTGGGGGTGCATATATGATATGTGGAACTTATATGCATGCATATTCACTTCTGTTAATATTATTTGGCAATTCTTTTAACCATCATGCAGAAGGTACATTAAAGTTCCAAAGAAGTTTTAAAATGTGGTGTTGTCTTTTCTGTTGTGCTTTTTCTTAAGGGGCTGAAGCCTCTTCCACAAACACCCTCACTCTCCCAACCTTTTTATAATGAATTAATTTTACACACACACACACACACATAATATTATCAATAGATTGATCTCTATTCCTGAAAAAAAAAAGTTAATTAGCCTTAAAATATTGGTATTTTGTTTAGAAAATTTTACTGATGTATTTGTTGCATTTACTTGTGATCCACAGGTTAACTTAGCTCGTGAAACCCTTAAAGGTCTATTGGCTCATTGGTTAGCCAAGAGAAAGCTGAGAGTTGGATCACAAGCTACTGTCAATGGGGATCTTTTGTCGGCAAAGGATATCAGTGCTAGAAGTCTTACCCATTCAAGAGTTGAAGTAGATGGTAATGCTGAAAATGACTCCGTGGTGTATCCTCCATTTGAATTCTCAACAACTTCTCCACCATCCATAATTACGGAGGGTTCTCAAGGAAGCCCATGGAGAAAGAAAATTACGGACTTGGACGGAATTGAAGATGACAAGGACTTTCCTTGGTGGTGTCTTGACTGTGTCTTGAATAATCGTCTACCACCCAGAGAAAACACCAAGTAATTTGACTTATTGCTGTTTATATATCTAATGATAACCATCTTTTGTGGAAGGTTAAACTTGGCTTAATTTGACAAAGTATATGGTGCTTGTTCTCCCATGAGATACTTTATTGTGGTGGCTTTATAAGTTTGATAGAAGCAACCCAAAAGTGGCTGTATTTTAGACTTCAACTTCTCTTCCCTCACATTTTTTTTTGAAATTTATTCTGGTCAGATTTTAGACTTGTTTAAGTTATAGAAAGTAGTTGTTTTCTTTACTAAGCTTGTTTGCTGTTATTTACATGTTTTCCTTGTATCTGGCTATAATGAGCAGGAATTTTACACTTTACATATACTTTCATATTTGATTTACAGGTGCAGCTTTTACCTGCATCCATGTGAAGGTTCAGCTGTCCAGATTTTGACACAGGGGAAACTAAGTGCACCTCGGATATTAAGAATACACAAGGTGATTTGGTTTACATGTATTGTTGCTCGGCAATATGAATACTTTTCCTTTCGCTGAGTTAGGTTAACTAATTGCATTTGCTCTACTTTCATTAATATGATCCATTTCTTAATTAATTATCTGAGGCTGGGTTGGTTACACGGTTGTCTGACAGACAAAAAAAAAAAAAGAAAAAAATTATATGATATTTTGACCATTCTTTATTCAAACTTCGAAATGAACTACACTCCCATTGGTGGATGAAAATATATGATATTTTGGAGGATCTCATAGAATATCATATTTTGTAAATCAGACAGGATTACTTTCTACCTTTGGTGTTTCCTAGGATGTAATAAAGGTTCTTGCTGCATGCCAAGTTAAAATTATTTACTATGCATTTTTTACCTTCTTAGCATCCTAGAGTTTAATATGGAGCCTAGATCCATTACAATTTGTGGATTCATCCTTTTCTGTTCTCATTTTCACTTTCCTGATGGTGTCCAATGTTGAAGATTTCTGCACATTTGTGGAGATCTCAACCTTTGTCTTTCTTCTGGCTTGTATATAGCTTTATGCATGGACTGATACAAATTCTAAGTCTCCTTCGCATTTGTAGATATCTCTACCCTTTTGACTGTCTTCTGGCCTATACATGGCTTTAAGCGTGGACTGACACACATTCTTTGAGTTGACATGCCTTTTATGTTGTAATTTCTGTTGAATGATATTTTTGGGTAACGTTATGTATTAATTGCCTTCTACTTTCCGATTTTTTCAAGAACTGACTGTCTTCGCTTTACTGTTATATTTATGTAGGTTGTTAATTATGTCATAGAGAAGATGGTTTTTGACAAACCATCGGATAGTGCAAATCCTGATGGAACATTCGCTCCTTCCCTTGCTGGAGGTCCCTTGCAGAGCTCTGCAGTTGGCGATGGATCTTTCCGTTCTGGATTGAAGTCATGGCAAAAGCTAAGGCCTTCTATAGAGATCTTGTGTAATAATCAGGCAAGTGAATCATATCTCGGATGTTGATACACTGATTAGTGCTAAGCTTTTTCATAGTTTTAAAGGGTTCTAGTAGAGATAGTTGTTTGCTAAACAAGAAAAAGGCAATGATCAATTAGTTTACAAAATTTAAGATTAGCATGCTAGTTGTTAAAATTGTTTATGTTGAGAACGAAGCAAATATGGTTTTAATTATATGCCAACATACTTGATCTGCCTTGCTATCTGGTTTTTGTTTTTTCCAGTCAAGAATAAACCCAATTGGCATATGGGTCTAGCTTTTTCCTTGATTGCTTGAATTTGAAAATCAAACGGTTCCTTGTTTAATAGAGTTTGCATTTGTCACCTAATATGAAAATTTGTTTAAATTGCAGCACATATGAGAACTGTGCCCATGAACATGCCTTCATCATTGTTCAACCTATAGTTTGGCTTTTGTTTGTATTGAGCAATCTGTTTCTGTAATTCCCAGGTCTTGTCTCCAGATATGAGCTTGGCTACTGTGCGTGCTTATGTATGGAAGAAACCTGAGGACCTGGTTCTTAATTACAGAGTGGTCCAGGGCAAGTGACCCCAAATGGTTTCGGGAAGGAGGTGAATTCCTGTTACTTTCTATGGCTTCCTTGAGTCTTAAGTTACCATTTGAGTACTCAAATTTTGCTGCAATTTTGTACAAGTGAGAACACGTGGAAAAATGGACTATTTTATCTCAAACAAATTAAATGCAAAGTAATCCTTCCATTTGACAAAAGTTCATTTGGAATTGCACAAAATGGCTAATTTTTCCCCCTTGAGGAAAGCATATTTGTATAGAGAACCGAGTCAGCATGGTTAAAATTAGTAAATTTTCTATACAATTATAATTGTGTTTTGTGTATTTTTTTTGCCAGTTGTTATCTACTGTTGCAGGCTGGACTCTGTGTATGACGGTGATGTGGTGGTTTTGTAAAAAAGTTATATCGATTCTTCTGGGTTGGCTTTCATTGGGCCCTTGTACATTTGGAAAACCAATGGATTGCTGAATCTTGGTCATTCTCTGAACCTGCCGTGAAGATCCTTTTAACCAGTTTCCCTGTTGGGCAGGTTCTATGATAAAAAATTTTGATCATTGTCTTGCTGAAAGGCTGCTAGTTTTTGCTGGGGAGTGGGATTATTATACTGTGAGTCTGCATGTGGGAATAGAAGGGGATTGTGACGACAGAAAATTTGCTGGAACTACTTTGAATACTTTTGGTGAGGACTACTGAATTAGAGAGATAATGTTGAAAACTTGTAGATTTGTATTATGGAGCAAGATACCTGACCTGGCCATAGTTAATTAATTATGAATAATTTTTTTCCTCTTCATTTTTCTTAAAACTTGTCTTCTTTCCCTTTTTGGGTCCAATAATAGTATGATACAATTCTCTTTTGTGTTAATTTAGTCATGTAAGTTATATTTGTCAAGTCTTGAATTGCTTGAACGATTGAAGTAATAGGTGTTAATTGGGAATTTTAACAGAAACTAAGTGAAAATTAACTAAAAACTTGTGTTTACACAGGGGAACACATCTGTTTGGTATATAGAGTTTGTGAAAATGGAGAGCAAGTTTCGAGTGCTACTTGGAAAGATGATATTTATGATTTTTTTTTGGAAAGGGGTAATGTTTCTGAATTACGATGCGCTTTTCTTGAAAAGTCTTTTGGGAATTTCAACTTAAAAGAACTTGAAAGGCGCTTCCTGTGAGACCAAGAATAATTCTTTTTGATAGAACTCTTCAATTTTTTATTTTTGTATTGCGTTTTCGTTGGTGCCACGCTAAAAGCTCCATGATTAATTGTCATCCAATCATATAATGCAATCATATTTGATAGCCAAATAGGCTTGTAATTAAGTGGTATTCAAGCCTTCAATTTATGTAGTGGGCATGAGTTTCGATTTTCATGGGGCTTATTCGTTATTTCCCTTAAATAAGGATAAATATTTCTGAATATTAGTGTTGGTTGATTTTCAAACTAATTGCTCGACATGTTTCGTCACTGTACTATACTCCTAGTAAATTTTATGTTGTAATACATCTTTAATAATTTTAAATATATATAATAAATTAAATTGAACAGTATAATAATAATAATAATAATGTAATATTATGTTCCAAACACGTAGCGAATGAGACCCGTATAAAATAGGCAAACGTAAGATTTGCGGTTTCCAATTTCCTTCACAAATTTTAGAAAACGGAAATAACTTATCTTAAATTCCCGTGGTATTTTTAGCAAAATTGGACCTACCAAAGTGCCAAACCAACTTTTACGTTTTCACATTTCAGGAAAACGAAAAGTACTTTGACATAAAACGGTACTAAACACCTCGTTAAAGATTAGCTTCAAGATCTAATGGGTCTTAGTAGAGGTAATGATTTGAACTTTCATAAAAAAATATTATAAGAATTAATTTCAATTTTTTTTTAATTATTTCATAATTTAGTGGAAATATAATCTTATTTATTAATATTAAAAAAAAAGCTAACTTCGAGAAATCAAAATATAATCATGTGATGTGAGGTGTAAGGGTATCTTTACCAAGGTAAAACAGATTATATGGTCCCATTGTGATCTTGCTTTGCACACATTACCAAAAGAAAAACAAGTATATTTTCTTGAAATCAAATTGTTCACATTCGATCTCATTTCCGAATCCCAAACAATTTACATTTGTCTTTTGCTATTGAAGAGTGTGAAAACCTGTGTCGGTTTACCTCTTTAATATCAAAGTATCCAATTTCTGAAATACAAGTAGTGTGAAAATCTGTGTCGGTTTATAAGCATTACTTGTTCAATTCTTTTTTACTAAAATTATTCCTTGAAACTATCAGCAATGTCGACTTAAAAGCCAAATTTGATAAAATTAGTATTACTTGTTTGATATTCATTAGGTCTTGAAGTAGATATCTCTATCACATAATTCAAGGTTCTACTATAGAAATAAAAAATTAAATGCGAATAAAGACTTTATTCAATATCTTCTTCCACTCCACTGTTTTTAATACAATTCAATATCTTCTTCCATTACTTTGAATACATTATCATATAAAAAATTACAAAAAAAAGAAAAAAGTTGTGGGAATTGGACATTCCTTGGTGGTTTTGATTTTGAAGTAGACATTTCTAGCACAACCCATAACTTACACAATTGGAGTGAGTTGGGGTTTCTTTGAAAGAATTGTTTGCCATAAACTCAACATAGGAATTTGTATAATATGAGTCCATGCAAGCAAAGGTGGTGTTCGCCTGTTAGGTACCAATAAATCAGATGGAAATAAATCTGCATACACACTCCATATTGTGTAAGGTGACGCTGTTGCCACATGGAAGTGTATGCATCGTTTGAGGCAGAAGGACAATAAAACCATTGCTTTCTAAATGGCAAATGCTGGACTTTCTAACTATGTTTGAATACACGTGAAAGAAATTAGGCCAAAGGGTTGTACTCTTGCACAAGCTGCTAAGCATGTAATTGTTTCACTCCATTTATATTTTCTTGTCTCATTCTTTTTTTAAAGAGAGGAGCCCGAACAAAATTTAAATTAATTTTTTATCTTTAATTTTCATAAGATCAAATGTTCATATAAATAAAAATACTTAAAAATCACTCGATAAGTCAGTATTTTTCTCTCAACTTGCATGCTTTTCAATTAGAAAAAAATCTAAAATATATTGGATAAAATGTTCACTAGTATTATTTTAGTGGGATATTAAATAAAATTTTGGTGTTGAGATAATATAATAGAAAATATTAGGTAGGCATTTAATAATATCCTTAGTTTAGTAGGCAATATTAATTATATTATGAAATGCCGCATCGACGACACTACTATGTGAAGTTGTTAGTTAATTCAGACCATTCACAAATTATTTCAAAAATTATAATGGTGACGAGCGAAATTGCTCACCGAGTAATTTTTATTAAATCACAGTGATTTATGCTGTAGACGGTAAGAGGTTGCTAGAACTTCATACATCTGTAGCTTCGTTTTCTTTTCATGTCATGAATAATGAGACCGTTGATCAGGATTAATTTTACTAATTTTCTCGGTTTAAATAAGATAAAATCTATGCAAACGACAATGACAATGGCAGACAGACTCGCTTTTCCAGTACCCACCAAACCGCCAAAGACAAAGTGCAACTGTCAAAAGGCTGCGTATTTAAGCAACCATCCATTCATATGTGTAGGTGTGGCCTTAGCTTAACCAGATACAGGGCATGGGGCTTACTTATACGACTCATTAACTTAAAAGGCCGGTAATTAGCTACTAGCTGTTAAGTA
The DNA here is from genome assembly GCA_025617385.1 of Murraya koenigii. NCBI lineage: Eukaryota > Viridiplantae > Streptophyta > Magnoliopsida > Sapindales > Rutaceae > Murraya > Murraya koenigii. The sequence continues at coordinate 28,518,544 of CM046812.1, forward strand.
ACTGATTTGAACTTCCCTCTTTTTGTCAGTGTCTTACTTTATTTTGCTTTACCCATGAATTTGTTTCTACTTTCCAATTCGTTCTAGCTTCATATGAGTTCGTTACTCTTTAGTATTTAAGATAGGAATCCTTTGAGTTCATGCTCGAGAGATACTGAAATCCATTTTGCTTTCTGGGTTTGTTTCAAATGGAGATACTGGAATTTTATTTCTATCAGTGTGTTTGTTGTTTATTCCCTTCAAGGTTTGCTTCGTATTTTCATTTTAGAAGGGTTTTTGGTGGTTGTAATTTTGTAGAAGCATAAAGGGTGTGAGTGTTTCAGTTAAGAGTATTTTGTGGAACTTTGAGTTGGGTTTAGTCATCGCTGTTCAGCTGGTGAATTCTGGGAAAATTTTAATTTTTATTCCGTTGCTATTCGAAACCATGGCATCAATTGTAAATTTTCCGGTATCTCCAAGTTTTCTGATAAATTCACAGTTCAAAACTTCTTTTAGAGTAAGAGCTCAGAGTATGGGTGGTGAGGATTCAACAGTGCTATCTTCTGGTTCACTTGCAGTCAATGGGGCTCCTGTAAGTAGAGAGAAGGAGAAAAATGGAGCCTTGATTGATGTAGGAAATGGGATATTAAAGCCTAGAGTTGAGGAGAAAAAGTTGGTTAAAGATGTTATTTCGAAAGAACTGGAAGTGCTCTGGGATGATGGATATGGAACTGAGAGTGTCAAGGATTATCTTGATGCAGCTAAAGAGATGATTAAGCCTGATGGAGGACCACCGCGGTGGTTTTGCCCGGTTGACTGCGGCCGTCCTTCGAAGGGTTCTCCAACTCTTCTGTTTTTGCCTGGTAATTGTTTCTCTCATCAAGTTGATAAGCTGATAGTAGTTAAAATTTTGCTGTGTTTTTTTAAGAAGAAACATGTAAATAGCAAGAGTCCATTCTCTGACAAGTTATTGTGTTCCTTAAAGTTCAGTTTAATATCTTGTGAGTTGGAACTTTGACAGTGTTGCCGTTCTGTATTGCTACAGTAAGAATATCCAAGGTCAATTATTATTATTTTCTTATTTTATGTACTTGATGGACGCAGGGGTTGATGGACTTGGATTAGGCCTCATTTTGCACCACAAACCTCTGGGGAAGTAAGTGTCTATGCTAGAATATTGTTCTAAAATTTGGACATGTCATGGTGCTTGAAAGTCATTATTAGTTATATATTTTTTCTAATTACTATTCAATTAGAGCAATAATATCTGATTAAGACTTTTTTGGTGCATGCAGAGCATTTGAAGTTCGGTGCCTTCATATTCCTGTTTATGATCGAACACCATTTGAAGGTCTCATCATCTGGATTCATTTTGAACTTTCAACATGTTTTTAATAAATTTATCACTAATTTATTTATTTTTTATTGTGTAAGGACTGTTAAAATTTGTTGAAGAAACTGTGCTGCTTGAGCATGCCTCATCTCCAGAGAAACCAATTTATTTGGTGGGGGATTCCTTTGGAGGATGCCTAGCACTTGCTGTTGCTGCTCGTAATCCGACCATTGACCTAATCTTGATACTATCCAATCCAGGTTTGTTTTTCAGATTTTCAGTTTTACTATTTTCCTCAATCAAGTGCTTGATACGATCTAGTAGACTGATAATCTTATCCTTTAAATTTAGCTACATCATTTGGCAGGTCACAGCTACAACCTTTGTTCCCTATGTTGGAGGCTATGCCTCATGAATTACATGCCACAGTCCCTTACCTTCTTAGCTATGTTATGGGTAATTTCTGCTGCTTCAAAGTTCACTGCAATTGATTAACATTTTAGGTTTCTGATAAAACTTTACATGTCACTTGCAACTTTCTGCAATTTCAAAATTCTCTTATTTCACATAAAGAGAAAGAAAATTTCTCTGCTATTGCCCTGTTTATTTATTTGTTATCTTTTGAATGACATCAGGAGATCCAATAAAGATGGCAATGGTTAATATTGAGAACAGGCTTCCTCCTAGAATAAAACTCGAACAATTGTCTAACAACCTCCCTGCTTTGCTGCCTCGTCTTTCTGTAAGAATTGATTGCATTTTGCTCGTAGTTTATAATGCTTCTATTTTGGAAAATTTTTCTAAATAATTAATTGGTTTCCTCTATACTTCATTATGATTTGCTAATTCTGGGCAGACATCTTTTCCGATCAGCTATATTTTCACCTGTATTTATAATGGTACTTCTTTTGGTCAGGTTATGTCTGATATTATCCCCAAGGACACACTTCTTTGGAAGTTGAAGTTGCTCAAATCAGCTTCTGCTTATGCTAATTCCCGCCTCCATGCTGTTAAAGCTGAAGTATTAGTACTTGCCAGGTCCTTATTCTGCCAAGCATTACGGTGTTTTTTCATATAGTTTACCATGCATAAACATGAATTGTTTACTTTTGGTTTTGTAACTAGTGTTTCATATCCTTCTCAATAAAGAATTATATGAAAGGTCTTAGTGTTGGAATGCAATCTCATCAAGTTCATGAATTTACCATTTTTTTTAAGTGTCTTGAAGTATTCTGCTAGTCTGCTATGACTAGATATTTTTTTGCCCCTCTAATGGGCATAAATTAGATTGTAAATTTGAGCCTTAATTTAACTTAAAACAGCATATGATATAAATTATGGAGTACTCAAATATGTCATGTTTGAATCTTATCTTTCTTGTGGACTTCTGTTGCTTATTAAGCTGAAAGAAGAAAAGACAAAAAATCTTTATGGGTTGTAAGATTGACTATTTTTTTATATTCCAGTGGCAAGGATAACATGCTTCCTAGTGAAGATGAAGCAAAACGCCTCAAGAATTCATTGCAGAATTGCATAGTTCGCCTCTTCAAGGACAATGGCCATACCCTTTTAATGGTAAGTTATATGAAGTGGCTGTGTGTATGTATAATATTAATTACATTAATGCTGCTAAACCTAAGCTTTCATCATAGATGTGTTGACAAAAGTGGAGCTTTTGCTCACGGAAAAATATTGCATTTGTGTTCACTCATAATTATGTTCCCAAGTTATTTACTTCACTGAGCAAGGCATAAAATGGTAGCTGATGATTGTTCTTAAACTATCTATAATGGATAATGGCTTATATTTGTCTGTGAAAAGTAGTCAACTATACATGTTTTAGTAATGCCATTGGTTTTTCATACCTGATGTTGGATAAAAATAATTTATAAAGGTTTTAAATTTTTCTGTTTGGTAAAATATGAATTTGTTATCCTTTCATTCTTTAAACCCTCTTACATAAATAAAACTTTCTGGACCAATCTGTACGGTAGTTGATGCAATGTTTTAAATTTAGAGAAACTTTTTTAAAAAGTTCTTGGTTTAGATTTTGAGGCATTCATCTCTCTTGGATATAAGAATGTGAAAATAAAATAATTAAGGGCATTATATCTTCATGTTGTTTGTTGCAGTCTTGCTCTGAATGCCATGCCATAATGAATTAAGTTCAATCAACACCCAACTTTAACAAATAAAGTCAAAAGTTCAAATGTACTGCACTCTTCTTCTTTATGAAGATTTAACCAAAAGAAGAACACTGTGCTGATATAGCCTTGTCCTTAAAAGTTCCTAGACCTTTCTCATTGATGTGACACACACAGGCCACTCAATCTAAATGGTCGTATTTGTAGCCCTGATTATGTATATATATTGTATAGTCACATTCATCCACTGTAAATTTGTTTTTCTGTCCCATCAAAGTTTGTTCCTTTAAAAATATTACGCTGTGGGGATAAAGGCATACCTGACTGCTTTCTTGTTGGTACAGGAAGAAGGCATTAGTTTGCTTACTATAATTAAAGGTACTTGCAAATACCGTTGCTCAAGGAAGTTAGATTCTGTTGCAGACTTTCTGCCTCCTAGTAGGCAAGAATTCAAATATGCATTTGATCAAGTAGTTGGGTAATCAGCAAAACAATTCCATGTACACTTATTTATTTTCATTTTTGGTGAATATTTCCATGGATTCATTTTGATTCCTTTCAACCTTATCCATGGTTAAGATTGTTCGTAGGATGGGACCACAGGTACCTGATCCTGCGAGAGACTGACCATTTGAAAACATCATGCATGTGCATGCTTAGAGATATTTAATCTGAAAGATAGGAATTTTAGTTTTACTGTCTTTTTTTAATCATTTGATATTCTCAGAGAACTTAGTTCTAAATATATGCCAGACTCTTTGCTCACCTTCCTTTCATCTTTCCTTTTTAGATAAGAGCTAAACCTAATGATAACTTTGACAAAGATTTGGCTGCTGCAAGAAAATTAAAGTTCATCTCTGTTGATTTTTCTTCTTATCAGTGAGAAAATTGTATTGTAGAATTGTAAAAGTTTTAGCATATGTGATTAACATATTCATCTGTTTCCTCTTCTCACTTCTGTTCATCTGATCCTTTATGAGTTGTATTAAATTTATGTGAACCAACTAAGTTTTCTAGACACTCAATAAACTTGTATGGTTTTGACATGTTATCACATGTTAACTGTAAACAATCAGAATTAAGGATAATAATCTTCTGTGGCTGTTGTAAAGAATGTCCATTTCTATCCAGATTAAGGTTGATTATTGAGTACCTTGGTCTGAAATCTAGTTAGGTAGTACCTAGCATCTCCTATTCATGACTGAGGGTTTGGTTGTATACCCGCTCAAACTAGCCTGTTAGAGTTGCTACTTTTTGCACAGCTTTCTGTACTTAGGCTGAAGCTGATATTATATCTCGTGAATTGCAGATTGCTTCGTGTTGCTTCTAGTTCAGTCATGTTATCTACTTTGGAAGATGGAAAAATTGTCAAAGGCCTTGCTGGGGTTCCAAATGAAGGTCCCGTCTTGTTGGTTGGTTACCACATGCTATTGGGATTTGAACTTTATTCACTTGTTGAAGAATTCTTGAGAGAGAAGAATATAATGGTTCATGGCATAGCCCATCCAGACTTATTTTTGGGAAGGCTTGAGAATTCGTCTAATGAATTTGGTATGACCGATTGGTTAAAAGTAATGGGTGCTGTACCTGTCACAGCAAGAAACCTTTTCAAATTGTTGTCAAAAAAATCACATGTTCTTCTTTATCCTGGTGGTGCACGTGAGGCGCTCCATTACAAGGTATGTTGAGTTCCTTGCTGTCTTTTTAACTCAATGTCTTGGTAGACAGTGACCTCACATATTTTCCAATATTCGCTTGGTTTATTGGGAAAATGAAAATTTGGAAGTACACATCTGTCAAAAAGTTTTATATGTCACTTTACATCATATGTCGTCCCCAACACTGATTTCTATACTTCTGACATTCATTATTGCCTGACCAGCAATACAGTTTCTATTCATCGTCTTGAAAATTAACCATAAAATGCCCGAAACACTCAATTCCTAGGTATTGTATTTGTCGGATTATATTTCTGATAAACTGCTCATGGGCAGTATCAGAATTATTCATTCAGTCTGTCAGGTTCTCATCTCTTATAACGTTAGTAGATTGAGCTCAAAATGATTAAACTTTCAGCATTCATCCTGCTAAATTATGCGTTCTTTGCTCAATTTCTTCTTTTTAATATGTTCCTAGATTGTTCAGTTGTTATATAAAGTGCATCTCTGTGATTTCTGTTAGAAGTTCTTGTTGACTTGTACTTGACCCAACAACTTAATTTGATAATGTTTCTGCAATTTTTCAGGGTGAGGAATATAAACTGTTTTGGCCCGAACAGCAGGAATTTGTGAGGATGGCAGCACGGTTTGGGGCCACAATCGTACCTTTTGGGGCTGTAGGAGAAGATGATATAGTAGACGTAAGCCTCTGCTTATTATTGCTAACATGTTTTAAATTTTTACTGAAGAGCCTCCCTTTGACATTGGAAATTGGTCTTCACTGGCATCCAGCCTTTCTTTTTCATTAGATATTATGTTAAAAAGTAGTTAAAGAATTTTTGATATAGGACCTGTATCCTAATTGAACAAGAATTTCGGAAAAGAACAATGATTACTATATGAAACTATGAATTTTCTAGGTAGAATCTGAATGATTTAAGATGTTTTGATACTTAATTGATAATTCTGTTTCCTTTTTCCTCTCTTGGACCATAAACAACTGACAATATCTTACTTTTACCTGGATTGGAAATTAATTTCTTACTTTGTACAATCTTGGTGGCAGTTGGTTCTTGATTACAATGACCTAATGAGTATCCCTGTGATTAACAACTATGTCAGGGAATTGGCTCGTGACACTATAAACATAAGGTAATTACCTTCCTTTGATCATATTTTCCTTCTTCCTACTATAGTATTCGAAAATTTGTCTTACATAGCTCTTTCTTCTTCTCTTTTTTTTTTTTTTTTTTTAGTGGTTAAGAATACTAGTTAATCAAAACAAGGCCACAGAATAAGTAACTGCAAAATACAATGTAAGATATGATTACATATACTGATCATAAAGAATATCCTCTGGTTTTAGGGATGAAACCAGTGGGGAGGTTGCAAACCAAACGCTCTTTTTTCCAGGACTTCTGCCGAAGGTTCCTGGCAGACTTTATTACCTGTTCGGGAAACCCATTCAAACAAAGGGAAGAGAAGTTTCTCTGAGGGACAAGGAAAATGCAAACGAATTGTACTTGGACATAAAATCTGAAGTACAAAGCTGTATTGCCTACTTGTTGAAGAAGCGAGAGGAGGATCCTTACAGGAATATTATTGATAGAACAGCATATCGTGCAGTTTATGGTGATGAAGTTCCAACATTTGAGCTAGATTGATGCAACAGGTATATTCGTCTAGGTAACAATGTTAAACCATCATTCTTTACCGGAACGTTGATTATGTATAATACCATGTAAATGTAAGAAAACCATGATGCTTCCTGCAACGTCATATGTTCATTCTTTACTGGAACATAAATTTTGTAAAACTTCAGGCAAACGTAAGAAAGCCATGGTGCTTCTTTAAGTTCTTTTTGTTCTAATGTTGCAGTTAAGGTCCAATACGTTTGATTACCTACCTTTAAGGAAATACTTATTTTTCCTTCTATCCGGAATATGTCATTTTCTGGAGTTGAACTCTCTATGGATGACAATTGAAGTAACAACACATTGCTACTTAAACTTTAGCTGTTGGAAGATTCTGTACTTAACCTTGCTGAGAAAAGCAGATCACTGGTATAGTACTATAACTTCAGGAAACCAGTAAGACCAGCAATAAAGCCACTGGGGGCTTCAATTCGTGCACTCCAAGTTTCCTGCCATCTCGATCTTTCCAAGACTGGGAATTATACATGGAATAATAGAAAGAAATTTATCATCTGCCAGCTAAATCTGGATACGAGGAGGATGAGTTCTGCACTGATTAATTACGTTATGAAGGTGGGTTAACAATGCATTCCAATGAGCTGGCAATGCCATAGGAATCTATGATTCCAAAGAGTTTTTGATGTCTCAGCAACAGAAGCTTAATGCAACTACTGTGAGATTTAGAGATGCAAAGTGCTTTTATGGAAAAGAAAACAGGTTAGAAAGATTAGCATATTTTTCTAGTGTTACGTTATCTGCTCTTGGTGCATTGCCATTTTTGCGAGAAGTATTTTGGGGTCTGAACATGCACTAGTGTGTATGCCAGCAAAGACCATGAAACATTTGGATAAAAGAAATTTCGAGATAAACGAGTCACTTGGATTATATTTTAGAGATGCAAAGTGCCTATTAGATCGGAAAATTACTTTTTACAGAAGCGCTTGATTGGTGTTTTTCTTAATGGTGCTTACATATACTTTTGTCAAAAAAAGGCTTGTACTCAAAAAGTTTGTTCTGCATAATTACTGTTGCAAGCACCCTTATTCTTTTCACATTTACAAGAGTGGACTAAATTACATTGCATGCAAAACAGTGTAAAGGGGCTTCAGGGGATAGATAATGGAGGTTACAGTCCATGAAGAATATGATTCTTTCGACCTTTTTTTTTTTTCAGTGGTAAAAATTGATTAGGAATCTCTATAAGGGGAAAGAAGAAGAATATAATCCTATCTGAATATGGGAAGATGGATTTGTAACGAAGGGTTGGCTGTTTAAAAATGACATGAGTGGAGAATAGCTAGCTTGGCTCTTGATGTGGGCACAAAGACAATTGTTGAATTTCTGGCATGATGGTCTTTTTATGCTTCCACCCAGCTGTAATTCCCAGTGCCAATCCAATAAGATTATGTTTCAATGACAATTTCACAGAGGAATGTTTGCAGTCCTACCAATGAAAGGAAAATTATTGGCCTGAAGTGAATGGAAGTCACGATCTATGGATGAACCAGAATATGATTCATTCTGATAACTTTCCTGAAATGAAAGGGAATCTCCGCGTGCATTTGGAAAAGGTAGAATATGTCTTGGAGAAGCAACACCTTCGAATCTTTCATCATTTCATTTAAGCAAAATAGAACCTAATATTTGTTCTATATAATGTGAAGTTTTAGCATCTCTGAAAGGTGAGAAAGAAGTCCTATAGTTCTTTACATAGAAATAAGTTCCCAAACTCTAGGCTAAGCAATGGCTAGTTATGGCTACCCATCTAGAGGATACTCTACTTACAATGATTTAACACCATGGGTAAAAAATGGGAGCAAAACCAGCTATGCCACCGATCATGTTTGCAAGCCAGTCATTGTTGATGCTGATGGGAGGAAACATCCGATTGTTTCTTACACTCCCAGCAATGACCCAGAAACCCGTATTATAGAAACTCAAACCATTGTGATGCAGGAGGTCCATTCACCTTTTGTCAATGGGTACAAACATAGCTCTCCTGAGCATGGGTATGGCAACACTGGTTATGGGCATGTTAAGGATACGCCTTTTGCCAATGGATACAAACATAGCTTTCCCGTGCATGGGCATGGCAATACTGGTTATGGACATGTCGAGGATAAGTGGTATGCGTCTTCAAATCCAGATCCTGGCCGCGATAAGTGGTATAAGTCTTCAAGTCCCGATCATGGCCGCGATAAGTGGAATAGGTCTTCAAGTCCAGATCATGGCGGCGATAAGTGGCATAGGTCTTCAAGTCCAAATCATCGTGGCCGCCCTCATAAGGTTGAGGAGTTTCTCACCAAGGTGCAAACTGAAGCTAGTAAACCGAAGAGGTTTGATCTTTTGAGTCCTTCAGTTTGGCGCCGGTCTCCTGATTCCACAGGCCATCATGGGCATGGGCATGGGCCTGGACATGGCAATACTGTCTATGATGATTACAGTGACAAGAGCAGCAAAGACTGGAACAAGCCGAGTGGTCATAACGGGGATTATGATAACTACTACGACGACAATGCTAGCAGGATGGAGCCGACCATGACCACTTCTGGTGGATGGACGAGGCCAACTCGTGCAGGATGGAGTGTACCACCACATGATACCTCACTCTCCAGTCCAACAAACGATATCAACACAGCTGTGGGGTACTTGCAGGAAGCTGCCAGACCTACTTCAGTCACTACTGCTCCACATTCTCGTCTCTCTGTACCGATCACAACAGGACCTAGACGAGATGACTATGGTCAAACTATCGACAGCAGAGAGGCCGCAAAGCGGTATGGCAGCCTCCGTTCATCATCTGCACCAGAAGAGAGGTACACAGGGACTATTGACAGTAGGGCGGCTGCGAGAAAGTATGGGGGCACAACCGTGTGACAGCAACAATTATGCATGACATAATAGTATTAAGCTCTGGCTTGTGAGTCTGTTTATTGCTTCTCTGGATCAACCCTTTGTTAATTGTTACTTACTGTCCTGGGTGCGTTTTCTATTTTGTTTTTCGCTATCTTGTTGCTTTCTGGGGTTAATAGGTAAGTTGTCATAATGGCGTGCTTGTGACATCAGTAGTAAAATAAGCTTCCTTATGAAGCATTTAGCAATAAATTGATGGAGCATACTTTATTACTTTTTCAACAATGATTTATATGATACAGTTGAATAGCAATTCATTTACTTTGAGCCTCTTAATTAACCGAGTAGAGATACAGTGCTCCATTAAGATCAGCTAGAGCGATAATAACAGGTCTAATTGCTTTTTGTAAATGAAATGTAAAGCAGAAAATATGCGTAAATTGCACAAGATTGAGCCTTCATTTACTTTAATTTATGCAATTAAAACACCAACATCAGTGAAACTCTGGAATGTAGGATAACTGCTAAGCTACCTCTTCCTTCACATTGTGTGACAAATGTCATTTAGCAGAGTTTAGGGAGGAGTGTGATATTTTTAATTGCTATAGCATAATTAAAAAAAATGGAATGACAGAATGACAAAAACTACTCAAGGTCAGAGTGAAAGCTGGAGTTTTAAGCTCAAAATTAATTTTCGACAACATTATCGCCTTATGACTTTAGCTTTGTATTTGTTGAACCTGCATACAATATTCTGTAGATGCATA
>CM046812.1:28529071-28540224 GCA_025617385.1 Murraya koenigii
TTGATTCTCAAATTTTTGTTAACAAAATACATACATGCATAATCTAGAAGCATACAATCTAGAAGCATGCAATCTAGAAGTAACAATCTTTGAATGAAGAATGAAGAATAATGAAGAAGAAAATCTAGAAGCCATATTCAAAGTTTGAATTCTAAATTCAAACTTTGAATTTGAAAAATTAATAAAATAAAATATATATTATTATTATTTTAATATAATGAGGAGAGGAAATGAAGCCTATAAATAGAGGCTTTATTTCCCTCTCCAAGCATTCCATTCTTTAATCATTTTGAGAGCAAAAGAAAAAAAAGAAGAAAGGAGTTTTGTGTTAAGGTATTTTAATACTCTTGTAAAATTAGTGACTGAGAGATTTGGTGTATTGTGGTTCTAGGAAGTGAACCAAAATATTACAATACTTGTAATCCTTATATTACTAGTAAAATATTTTCCTTCTGTCTTCGCTCGTGGATGTAGGCTAAAAACCGAACCACGTAAATTCTGGTGTCCTAGTATTGTGCTTATTCTTCATTTTCTTCCAATTTTATTTTAGCTGTGGCCCTACTTAACCCATAAATTTTTTAACAGTGGTATCAGAGCCTTGGTTGCATTTTTTGGAATCGGGGTACTGTTCACATGAGGTTACTATTCACCTATACAATTACTGTTCACATATACAGTACTATTCACGTGAAACAGTGAGAGCCGATCCTGACTAAGGTAGTTTGTGGTGAAAGAAATGGTGGAAAAATATGAGATTGAGAAGTTCAATGGGAACAATTTCTCGTTATGGAAAATGAAGATGAAAGCTATTATGAGGAAAAACAATTGCTTGGCAGCAATTAGAGAAAGATCGATAGAGGTAATTGATGAAGCTAAGTGGAACGAGATAGACGGTAATGAAATTGCTGATCTACATTTAGCACTTACAGATGAGGTGTTATCCAGTGTGGCAGAGAAAAAGACAGCGAAGGAAATATGAAATATTCTTACAAAATTGTACGAGGCTAAGTCGCTGCACAACAATTCAGGAGGTACGATATGTCAAAGGCCTGAAGAAAAATCTATTGTCTTTGGGACAAAATCTAATATTCAAGGAATACAAGGCGCGGGTTGAACTTGAATCTGGGAAAAGGATTAAGTACTTAAGAATAGATAATGGTGGAGAGTATACAGATGGTGCATTTCTTGCATACTGTAAGAAAGAATATATTCAGAGGCAGTTTACAGCGGCATACACTCCTCAACAAAATAAAGTAGCGGAGCGGATGAACAGAACTCTTATAAAGAGGATAAGAGCTATGTTGAGGACTGCTGGTCTACCTAACTCATTTTGGGCTGAAACAGCTAAAACTGCCTATTATATGGTAAATCGGTCTCCATCAACAGCTATTAAGTTGAAGACGCCGATGGAGATGTGGACAGGTAAGCCAGCTGATTACTCTCATTTACATACATTTGGATGTCCTGTATATATAATGTATAATTCCCAAGAAAGAATAAAGCTAGATCCAAAATCTAGGAGGTGTATCTTTTTGGGGTATGCTGATGGTGTAAAGGGATTTCTTCTGTGGGATCCCACTGCCCACAAGATTGTCATCAGCAGAGATGTTGTCTTTGTAGAAGATCAACTACAAAAGAAAGATGGGGATGATAGTACTCGTGAAAGAAAAGTTAGAGACTACACCGTAGATATGTAGAAAATAGTCAGGAAGATTCAGAGTTTTCTGAAGCAGCACGAGAGCACGAGGAACAAGAACCAGTTGAGTCTGAGGCTCTAGAAATTCGTCGGTCAACTCAAGAGAAACGACCACCAACTTGGCACTCAGAGTACATTACAGAGATCAATGTTGCATATTATCTTTTAACAGGGGATGGAGAACCATCAACTTTCCATGAAGCTTTAAACAGCTCAGATGTTACTTTGTAGATGGCAGCAATGCAGGAAGAAATTGAAGTTCTATATAAAAACAAGACATGGGAACTTGTGCCACTGCCATATGGAAGAAAAGCCATTAGAAATAAATGGGTCTATAAGATCAAACGTGATGGCAATAATCAAGTGCAGCGGTATCGTGCAAGATTAGAAGTAAATTGATATGCTCAGAAAGAAGGTATTGACTTCAATAAGATATTTCCTCCGGTAGTTTGACTCGCGACAATCAGAGTAGTCTTGACAATGTGTGCTGCATTTGACCTACATCTAAAACAGTTAGATGTGAAAACTTCATTTCTTCATGGAGAACTTAAAGAAGAGATTTATATGCTCTAACCAGAAGGTTTTGCTGAAACAGGCAAGGAGAACTTAGTTTGCAGATTGAACAAATCTCTATACAGTCTCAAACAGGCGCCGAGGTATTGGTATAAGAGATTTGATTCCTTCATCATGAGCCTTGGATACAACAGACTCATTTCAGACCATTGTGCTTATTACAAGAGATTTGAGGATAATGATTTTATTATTTTGCTATTGTATGTGGATGACATGTTGGTCGCAGGAGCCAACAAAGATCAAGTCCAAGAATTAAAGGCACAGTTGGCTAGGGAGTTTGAAATGAAGGACTTGGGACAAGCAAACAAGATTCTAGGGATGCAACTTCACCGAGACAAATAACAAGATATTTGGCTTTCACAGAAGAATTACTTGAAGAAAATCTTGCGACGCTTCAACATGCAAGATTGTAAGCCAATTTCTACCACACTTCCTGTTAATTTCAAGTTATCCTCAAGTATGTGTCCTAGCAATGAAGCAGAGAGAAATGAGATGTCTTGAGTACCGTATGCATCAGCAGTGGGAAGTTTGATGTTCGCTATGATTTGTACAAGACTAAACATTGCACAAGTAGTGGGAGCAGTTAGTCTATACATGGCGAATCTTGGTGGAGAACATTGGCAAACAGTGAAGAGGATTCTAAGATACATCAGATGAACCTCAAATGTTGCATTATGTTATGGAGGGTCAGAATTTACTGTCAGAGGCTACGTGGATTCAGATTTCGCAGGTGACATTGATAAAAGAAAATCTACTATTGGCTATGTGTTTACACTTGTGGGAGGAGCTGTAAGCTGGGTTTCAAAACTACAGACTGTTGTGGCTTTATCTACGACAGAAGCAAAATACATGGCAACTATAAAAGCATGCAAGGAAGATATTTGGATACAAAGGTTACTTGAGGAGCTCAGGCACAAACAAGAGAAAATTCATGTGTTTTGTGATAGTCGAGTGCTTTGCATATTGCAAAGAATCATCCTTTCATTTCAGGACAAAACATATAAGGGTTCAATATCACTTCGTTCGAGAAGTAGTGGAAGATGGAAGTGTAGATTTACAAAAAAATCCATACCAATGAGAACCTAGCAGATGTTATGACTAAGTCAATCATTACTGATAAGTTTATATGGAGTGAATCCTCTTGTGGCCTAGCAGAGACGTAAGTAACATGTCAATGACGAAGCAGAAAGGATGGTGTGAAGATTGATTGATTCTCAATCAAATCTTCAAGTGGGAGAATGTTAACAAAATACATGCATGCATAATCTATAAGCATATAATCTAGAAGCATGCAATCTAGAAGTAGCAATTTTTGAATAAAGAATGAAGAATGAAGAAGAAGAAAATCTAGAAGCCATATTTCAAAATTTGAATTCTAAATTCAAACTTTAAATTTGGAAAAATAATAAAATAAAATATATATTATTATTATTTTAATATAATGAGGAGAGGAAATGAAGCCTATAAATAGAGGCTTTATTTCCCTCTCCAATCATTCCATTCTTCAATCATTTTGAGAGCAAAAAAAAAAAAAAAGGAAGTTTTATGTTAGGGTATTTTAATACTCTTGTAAAAGTAGTGAGTGGGAGATTGGGTGTATTGGGGTTCTGGGAAGTGAGCCAAAATATTACAATACTTGTAATCCTCATATCACTAGTAAAATATTTTCCTTCTATCTTTGCCCGTGGACGTAGGCTAAAAGCCGAACCACGTAATTTCTGGTGTCCTAGTTTTATGCTTATTCTTTATTTTCTTCCAATTTCATTTTAGCTGTGGCCCTATTTCACCAATAAATTTCCTAACACTTTTTAGTATGCAAGTTTTTATGTAAATTTATAGATCACAAACTTTTTCTTTACGCTCCGATTTGAATTTTCTTGTGCTACAAGTATTTCTTTGCGCCTTTTTTTTTCTTCCATGCTTAACAAGCACGCGATCATAGAAAATGATTGCAGTTTTCACTTGAACGTTTTATATCTTGAGCACAAGGGAAGAATGTTGGTTAAAAAAGGTTTTGTAGCATAAATATTTATATTGCAATTCTCATACAATATATAAAACAACTATAATCTATAAATTATACTTTTGTTTTTTCGTAGAAGTAATTTAAGCTCTCAAGTCACAATCTGTTATCAACGGTCTTCTAGGTTATGACCCAAGTTTAATCTGTGTTTGATATGTAGGCGTCTTTATCACTATTATAAGTAACTAGTAGTATAATAATATTTTCTCTCAAATATAGAGAGAAAAGAATTTATTTTTCTCTGTTTTGTATATTGTGGCTCGTCTCTCCTTTTTGCAGAAACAATCATTTTATATTTCCTTTTAGTGGAAATCCTATACTTTTAAAAATAAGATAAAGCTTCAAGTAACGCATTGCATGTGCTTGTTATAGGGGTCATCTTGTAAAATAATACAAGACCTCTTATACATAAACACATTAAATAGAGTCTCTCACCAAATAATATATTTAAATTTTTAACCAAAATAGTTAGTTATCTTGTTTATTAATTCAATAGTGGTATAGTCAATTAAATGAACTAATTATATAGGTACATATATAATGACTGCAATAATTAGGTTTGTAATTAAACTAGCCCGATTGTTTAATTCCAAATATACTCCACTCAAAAATTGGAGTTGACCTCCAAAATTGTATGTTATCTAGGATAATATTCTTGAATAATCATTTGTAAGATATTATTAATTAAATGAAGGAAAATTATCAGTCATATAAATGCCATCAATATTATTTGTGCTATAACTCTTTTAACATGTATCGCTCTTATACCCTAAGTTGGTAAAACACTTATGTCGTCCACCAATCCGTTACTAACTGTTAGAATATGCTGACATCATAAAGGTAGTATGTTTGTACTATATAAGTATATAATATATTTGTATAACATGTCGTTGGTTATATAAGTATATAACATGTCGTTGTACTATAATATATTTGTATGACATATTATCTTATATAAGGAAAATGAAAAATTTTTTGAGAACATTAATAGATAATATTTCATTTAACTTGAAAGTTAGTGGATGACATGTAATTTTATTACTAAAAAAATTAGTGTAACAATAGGAAACAAGCATAGTGCACATAACTGGATTTCTTCTCTTCTTCTCTTTTCTTTACAAACACACTACACAAAAGTAAAAGGGAAGTCGATAGCACACCGTCATAGTGATAATGATCAAAGAGCATGGCAAACGTAGAGGCAGTCTCTTAACTTATATGACTAAGGATATTTTTAAGAAAAATGACCGTATATGTGAGTAGAGATGGCTATATATAGGTCCGGGTTCGGGTTTGAGCTTCCCGATTTTGGACTCAGATACTAAATTTGTATACCGGATCCGGATTTAAACCCAAATTTTTGCAATCCAGGTCTGGACGGGTTTTGACCCAAAAAAATTAGAGTTACTGAATTTCGGGTTTTAAAATTATTTGAATTAAAATAAAAATAATTATTTACAGTTTAAAAAATAATTTTTTAGACTAAAAAATATTTATATTAAACACTTTTAAAAAATTAATATATAAATAAATATATCGAGGTCCGGGTTACGAATTTTGGAACCACCTAAACCAGCACCGAGATCCGGACATATTCGGGTTCCCATTTTTGCATCCAGATTCTGAAAAAATTTTAATCCGTTGTAGGTTAAACCCTGCTTAGAAAATTCGAGTTTGTCCGGGTTTGGGTTTAATTGCCATCTCTATGTGTGAGTTGCTTTTTTGCTTTTTGTGTGTGTGTGTGAAGAGAAGAAGAGAAGAAGAAGAGATTCGGTCATGTGTGTTGTGCGTGTTTCCTTTTATTTCACTTTTTTTGTTGTGTGTGTGTGTGTGTGTGAAGAGAAGAAGAGATTCGATCAAATGTGTTGTGCATGTTTTCTTTTATTTCACTTTCTTTTTTTTTTATCAAACAGCATGTCGTCTTGATAAACGACATGTCATCTTTCAACATTTCGAGTTAACCAGATATGTCGTTTGAAAAATTTGTCATTTCATTCAAATAAGATGACATGTCATATAATTATATTTCAATAAAATGACATGTCATACATTTATGTTATAATAAAACAACATGTCATATAGTTGTAGTCAGTAAAACGACATGACATCCATAAACTATACATTTCATCTGAAAGAGAATGACATGTCGTTTTCATCATAGTTTCTCATTTGCTAGTTTCAAGGGTAAAATCATCATTTTGCTAAAACTCGTTAACTTAATAGTAGCAAATGGTAGGTGGATAACGGATGTCTTTTGTCAACTTAGAGTATATGAGTGATATATGTTAAAAATATTGTAGTATAAATGATATTGGTGACATTTAAGCGTATGTGTCTGATAATTTTCCTTAAATTAATATCTTAATTGTCCAATCAATTTAATTAAATATTATTTTTCGATGCTTAATATTTTTTAATGATTATTTTCAACATATTAATTATATTGACAAATTCTGGCAAAAAAATTCTATAATCAAATACCCAAAACTAGTCAAGAGATTTGTTATACAAATCTTATAGGCATTAGGATTTTGAGTTTGTCCACAAATTCAAGATTGAGATTGTAATAAAATCAATACCTATTGGTTTGATAATATTTTAAAGATTTATTAAATATCATATGTGATCCAATTCAATGTAGTCAAACTACATCAATAAACTATACATAATCAAAACAAATCATTCAATGAATTTATTATAGCCTAAACATAAATAGAGCGCCCAACTTTATTTATTAACTACGAACTCAATTTATTTAATCATAAGATAACATGTGTTTATGTCTTCTGTGAATCCAAATGATATCACATAAATACATATAATATGATTAAATAAACCTTATTCAAAATATTGATGCAATTACGATATTTGAAAAATATTTTCAATATGTTGTTAATCAAACGATGTATTTATAAATAAATAAATAAATTTTAAAGAGTATATAAGCTCAACGTGTGAATGCTCTAAAAAGACAATGGTTTGATTTAACTCTGGAATGCTTGTGCTTGGTAGGAGTAGAGTGTGCTGTTTTTGTATTTCCCATAAATAATCTTAAAAAATTTTTATGCATGTCACTTAGATTTTGTAAAGAATTATTAACCACTTTATGAATGACATCACTTACAGCATCATTTAAGATACAAAATTTAAGATATTATCATTATTTGTACCATAATACCAAATTTCGTTAAGATTAATAAAATTTCACAATCTAGAGAGTCCTGGAAAATTTGTAATTAATATTGTTTTACTTATTATCAAACATCAGTTTAAAATTTGACAGTTCAATGTCTCTTTCTTTTGTTTATAACGTTTTATCAGTAGTTAAACAAGATCGATAAACAATTGGCCAAAAATGAACAAATTAGAAAAAAATGAACAGCAAAATTAAGCATCAAAACAGGGCAGTGAAAATGTCCAGCAAATATTATTGATCGTAAATGAAATGATCAGAACAGACGGCTACGTTTTGTTTCTACCCAAAAATTCACCCATCCAGGATTCACTACACAGCAGAAGATCCGAATTAAGCACCCTTTTGCACAAAATTACCAAAACTCATCTTATTATAATTAGATGATACAGAAGTTTACGAAGAATTATTATTTTTTAATTCGGCGGTGGTTTGCAAAGAACAATATTTTATTTGATTTGTTCTATGTATTTTATGTACCATATATTACTAAATAAAGAAATGTATTTGAAATTGCATAATACATGCACATTAATTTTTCATCTCTATACTTTCATATAGTTGGATATCATGATTTACAAATGATCCCTCGTTAAAGAGCTGAAATGACCAAGGGGCCCTGAGTCGCAGATGAGATAATGATTAGTCTCTAATTAAAATTTAATTATTAAAGGAGCCGGCAATTATTATTAGAATTTTTCATTTCGTTTTTCTGCCAACTAACGATTTTGCAATAAATTCCCTGGATCTCAAGAATTTTGTTACATAATTAGGCAAGGGTGTATTTCAAATTAGCCTCATGAATTATCTATCTTAAAATGATTTCTTTTTCTTTTTTTTTCAAAAACCTCAATTTATACCATTTTTATTAGAAAAACGGCATTTATACACCTAAAATTTGAGAAAATGATCACCAACACTCTTAAGTTTTTAAAAAGAGATATCAAAATTTTTTTTTACTATAATATCTTTTACCTCTACTATCTCAAAAAACATTGATTTTAAAATTTTTAATAAATACAAATGTTATATAAATAATGTAATCTATGCAGTAAATTAACAATATTAAAATATTTTAATAAATTTAAGTATGCAAATTATTATATTTATTTTAACAATATATTCTTATTTATTGTAGAGTTTTTAAATAAATATTTGCATTAAATACATTTTATAATTAAAAAATTCACATGCTAATAATGTTAAAATTATTAATTTACATAATATTCAAAATAATTTAAATTTTAATACATTTATTTTAATATTATGATTCTATTTATTAAAAAATTTACTTTAATAATATAAAATATATCTAATAGATTTTTAAATATTAAAATTATTTTAAAATGTATATATTATTACATTCATTTTAATGTTATTTTTGTATTTATTAGAAAATATTAGGGTCAATTTTTTGAGATAATAAAGATAAATGGTATTATAATTAAAAGAGAGTTTTTGTGTCAATTTTAAAAATTTAATACTGTTGGTGACCATTTTCTCAAACTTTAGGAGTGTAGGTATCTTTTTCCCTTTTTATTAAGGAGACAAAAATATTTTCATCAATCACCTTTTTTTTTCCTTATTTTTTGAATAAAAATATAATAACTTGAGATTTAAAAAAATAAATTAAAAATAATTAATTCACGAGACATAACCCAAAATTTATCCATTAGACAATGAGGCATTAGCGTGAGAGCGTCATTGGACTTTCCCATCATTAGACAAAATAATCCCGTTATTATTCATCTTCACCTACTCCCTTGACCGATTTCATTCTATATTATATATTTAACTTTTTAAAATTTGTATGTTAGTGTATGTAATTTTATAAATTAAGTGAAACATTTCTCTATGACAAAATTGAAAAAAAAAATAGTAATAATTGAGATAGGTATTTTATTTTTCTCAAGTATCATTGGCAGGATTTTTCTTATTGAATGGTGTCAATTGACATAGTTAATAGAATTTCTCGTTAATTTTCCTTTTAAAAATATGACACATAAAGAAGAAAATGCCAAATGATCCTTTTTAAAATAATAATAATTAGACAACATTATGTATAGAATGAAAATATTTGTTTTTTTTTCAGTGATCTAGCTATCGAAATAGTGATGAACCTAAGTGAATGTACTTTCAATTAAATAATAATAATAATGATAATAATATTAATACATCAATATACTTTGAAAAGTACAGAATTTTTAGTTAATGATTAATTTGACAAATTATTGGTTTCTTAAAAAAAAAAGATGTATAAATTGTTCTAAAGTCATATATTGTTTGTTTTGGACAAGAATAAAAATTGTTTAAATTTTTTTTGGCTCTTTGCTAGTCGTGTATTAAAGATTTACCGGTTTTTATTTTAGTTTATTTCTTATAAAGTTAGAGATGAGCAAATCCGAACTGCCTTTTGTTTTCCCAACCTCTTCAAGATTCAACTACGGAAGGCTACTAAAAAAAATTACTTGAAAATCGTTTCATTAAGCCTTGGGGACCACATTTAGCAGTTGTAAGGCATACAAAGTGTGATAAAAAAAATTCACCAATCATATACATGTAAGTTTTTAAAAAATATAGTATATATAAATGAAAAATGAGTACTAATAGGATTTAAGCTCTTGTACAATTTTTTTGTATATATATAAAAACGGATGCATCAATATACTATTGATTGGATAAAATATAAAATGTAATATAATTATTGAAGTGGATGAAAATAATTAACCAATAATTTAGTGATAAGTCAGTTTGTATAAAAGTTAATTTATATCCCTACTGATGGAAAATATCAACATAATTTTATCTATATAAAGATTTGTACTTGTTTATCTGTTTTTCACTAAATTCTTAATGACATTATTTATTTACTTTTCAAAGATGAAAGCTATAATTTCAACTCAAATTGATTTTGAAATATTGGAGAAAATTAACTAATTTTTCTTTCTATAACATCAAAAGAGAAATTGCCAATATACTTCTCTTCTACCCATTTCTTCTTCTTCACCCTTCTGTTCCCTCTCTAATATCTTTTATCACATTTTGGAGGTCTATTTCACATTTTTTAGAATGACAATGTAATACCCAAATACTTTCTTTTGGTATGTTTACATGTATTCTTTTATAAAGAAAATTAAGTAATTTTTATCTTATTTTTTTATGTTATTTTCCTCAATATTTGAATTGTAAATGGTTATTTGTTGTGTCTTTTAAAAGGGGTAGATTATCTATAATTTTAACTCAAGGAACATGAGCATATAAGAATTATGATTGAGGTAGTTATCAAAATTATTGCCCAATTTTTTTTAATATTGACTTGTAAGACTGTTATAGATATTACATTATTATTCTATTTATAATTAGTTTCTAAAATTAGCACGCCATGAGACCCCCATGGCATGTAAATTGATTCTCTGAAGCTCTGTCCAGATTTTTAACCCTCTCTAATATTCGAAATCTGTCTACTTTACTCATCTTTCATGAGAGAGAAGACTGACTCCACATGGCGTGTAAATTGATCCTCTGAAACTCTGTCTTCAAATTAATCCTCTAAAGCTCTGTCTTGATTTTTAACCCATCTTTCATGAGAGAGAAGACTGACTTCACATGGCGTGCAAATTGATCATCTGAAGTTATGTCTAAATTTTTAACCCTCTCTAATATTCGAG